>JAXGGA010010119.1:0-48365 GCA_038373865.1 Uloborus plumipes
CTGCAAAGATCCATCGATCTCTTGCCCTGGAACCAGCAGCCCACGCTCAGACCGCAGGAATAGCTGTTTCCCATGTAGTAGCAATTCCGGGGAGCAGCTGAAATAATCAAGAAAGTCATAAACACTTAAATTGCAAATTGTCAAGGATTCTACGCATTTTAAAGCTCATCGTAACGTCTTTACTTCGACGGACAGTCATTGGAGTCTGGGCATACAGCATAGAAAGTCCATTTGCAAACAGGTTTAGTATATCTTCCTCCATTATCACTCAAAGATAGAGAACCACAACATCCAAGGTACAGGAAATCTCACATCTTCCTGTAAAAAGCCTGCAGAAGTGAGGAAAGTAGAACAACAGATACTGCTGTATTTATCTTCTAACGATACTAATATCCCAGCGATGCATTTTCAATGTAACGTAGTACAGTCAAGTCTCAATAACTCCATGTTCCAAAAGATGGGCCAAAAGTTTCGAGTTATCTATAGTTCATTATAGGACGTTTTCACAGCCTTCTCAAGAGTGTCAAGACCCAATGAAAACTTCGAAATAAAGGAATGTTCGAGTTATGAAGCTTCAAGTTATCGAGATTTGACTGTATATTTTCTTGCTTCCTTTGCACCCTAAGGCATTGTATTTTCTACCTAGGACGAAAAACTTCATCCATCAGACACCTCCAGTTTTAACAGTGTAGATGAGTATAGAGGGTGAGATAAGCCACAGAAATTTAATATTCTTTTCAAAATTTCGTTTTAAGCAGTGTGGTCTTGTAAAAATTTCAGAACTACGTGCTTTCTGTTTATTATTATTCAACCCCTTATTCTCACGCATCGTTGTACTATCTGTCTCCCCTACATTTCAGTCGATGTATGTGACAAAATACTTAAAAAACAGGATATATATATAATATCCAAAATGTCATCTCTTGACATTTTGATGCAGAACCAATTGATTTGTATCAATCCAGAACAATGTTTCCTTCAGAAATTTTGCTCCGGGGGGGGGGCACTTGGAGAATCTGAAGGAAAAGGATCACGGGGGTGGCCGAATATTGCATTTCGGGGAATTTTTTATTTAAATTTGCCCCCCTCCCCATTATAGGGAAATTTATAGGGGAACAGGTCCACAGACCCTCCTCCCAGAATTTTCCAAAATTGAAATATCAGAAAATGCAATTATAAGCCATCTTTGAGCAAAAATAGACATGAATTGGGCTCGGATGTCCCCCACACCCCCCCAAAAAAAGCTTTGAAATTTTAGTTATAAAACTGCAATTATCGACAATCTGGTAATAGTATAAGAAAAAGAAACGCGATTTGATATTCTCTTCTAAAACATTTTCGAAATTGAAGTCATGAGTAGGCAATTTCAAGTCACATCTTCGACGACGTTGTGTAAATGGATGTTGTTTACGAAAAATTTCTCAGAAAATTTAAAAATTTATATCCTAAAAAAGAATTTGTAGACTATCTTTTATAACACATTATGAAAATTGATGCAGCTCAGCACTTTCTCAAAAAAAAAGAAGAAGCAAACTGTAGGCAATTTTTAATGACTTCAAGGGAAAAAGAAGGGGTTCAAATCCACCACCCCTGGTAGTTTTCTAAAATTGATATTCTAGAATGCAATAGAAGGCCTCCTTTGATACCCCCACCCCATTCCCCATGATGTATGCTTTAAAATTTCGTTAATATTTTTATACTTATTTGTTAAATATTTACTTGTTTATTTGGTAATTTTTTTACTGTAATTAATTTATTGTTTGTATGTTAGAACAAACTGAGTTTGTCTCCGGGGGGGGGGCAGTTGACTTTCTCCGGGAGGGCAGTGCCACCCCGGAGAGATGCCTGAAAGAAACACTGATCCAGAATTGAAAGTTTTCTCATTAGATGGCGAAAGAGTGTTGGTGATTCCATCTTTGACTAAAAATATAAACTTAAAAAAAATTAGTTTGAAAAAAAAAGACATTACTTTGCGGTCCACCTAATAATTATAAAGGATTCTTGAATGATAACCACATTTAAGGAATTTTGCGTCCGTTAAAATTTTGCTGCTTAGTAGCTCATTTTAAGCCCTTAAAGTCTCAGTAAGCAAAAACTGAAGTTTTTACATCGGCATCAGTACTAAGTTATTTGATTGTATAGATATGTATCAAAGGAGAGGAAATACTCACACATGAGTTGTTGTGCAAAGTTGAGAATATTGAGAGCGAAATTGGTATCGATGGTAGGGGCCCTCCAGTTCGGGGGCCCCTGCGACCCTGTAGGAATGCGACCGCAAACTAGTTTCAGATTCGATACCACAGGAATGAACAGGTAGAGGAGCAGCCTGAAATAGAAAGAAGCCGTTCAGATAATTGAATCAGATCTATTACGCAACCCATTTACATTAATAAAAACTTTGTGACACGTAGAGTAAGATAAGAATATACTATTTTTGAAAAAAATATTATTGAATCTCACATGGAGACCGTAGATAATAAAAGCAAATAGCACAACGTTTAAAAGCACATTAAACGTCGCACAGTGGAGAATTCATAACAAAAATCGGGCTAAAAGTCGAAATTGAAAAGTACCGTCAATCATACTCAATTATATGTTTTTTAACACTTGAATAGTTACTACATCATATTTCTTCACACAAAGTTTCTTAACCTTCACTGAGAGTCGTACTGGCACTCCAAACCATTGGCCAAGCCATTGTTGAATCTCCTGCACTACGGTTTGGCAAACTACAGTTGCTGGACTAACAAGCCATTGTTGAATCTGCTGCACTACGGTTTGGCAAACTACAGTTGTTGGACTAACAAGCCATTAGTGAATCTGCTGCACTACGGTTTGGCAAACTATAGTTGTTGGACTAATTCTATCCGCTGTATAAATCGTTTTACTTGGAATCAAAGAGTAACAATAATCGAGCTGGAGGATGAAGTTATACACTTTTCTCAGGTACCTTGAATAACTCTTACTTAAAGAAATGTGGCTTTTGTGCTGTTGTAAACAGCTACAAATAAATCGTTTGATTTCCGGGTTAAAATTTAAAGAGAGACTTTTGTTTATGCTCTCACTGCGTCCCACTTATAATTTTGTTATCAAAGTTAAGTTTAGTGCTTCCTTAAAGTGTCTATGAAAAAAAAATAGCCCCCCCCCTTTACCCCCATTTTTCTTAAGGTTCGGGGACTTTTTCCTGCTACGGCAACCTTGTGGAATGGCGTTGTAAAGGCGCAGAAAACCTGTTTCCGCCCAGGACGATAAGGAAAACTTCTCGCTCCAACTTGGCTCTCTGGGTTGAAGAAAGAAAAAACCACCAGCCATATGACGTCACCGTCATGTGGCTAAAACTTGAAAAATGAAAAACGTTTTTAAATTTTTAAAAACTTTTTTTTTGAACTTTAAAAAAATATTTCATAAAAAAAAAAAACACTGCTGGTCGTATAACAAAATATTTTTTACTGATGATGTTCATGCATGTTGTTTTATTATATAAAAATAAAATTAAAAAATCGAAAACTTCCCTATTCGTCAAACAACGACGTGAGTTGTACGCTGCCTCATTTACAACGTCTACAGAAATATCAACGTTTCCTGGTATAAGGTAAAGTCAACCAATATGACAGTATCGTTTAATACGGGGTACCTGATTTTTCTCTATACATGTATCCGTCATCTACGGACAATATTAGAACTAGTTGTCCAAGAGTTTATGCTCTGTATTACATCCAAAAACAGAGGTCTGAGCTTTCGTTGTGGGAGTTTGTTTCACAGTCTCGCGATTATTTTTCAATAGTCGTTTTTTTTACATTACTTTTTTTAGATGATCGAAGGTGTTAAATGCTTCCGACAACATCTCTAGCGGCATTTTCGTGGCTGAAAGATATTTTTCTCTCATTTGATAAAAACTTGTACACTGCGATGCAAAAGTTTAGACAAAATGCAAATATGTGATTAAAAAGTAAACCACTCGGCAAAATGCTTTCAAAATTCTACTGCAGGCAGACAATATGTTCCCAAATACGTGTCTGGAGTTTTGAAAATATAACCGAAAGGAAAATCGGAAATTGCAAAAGACATTTTTTTTTCATTGCTGCAAAAGTTTAGACAAAAGTAAGATTTTATGCAAATATCCCTTGAAATGTGATTGGTGGAGGTAAGGCGTGACTTTTTTCTTCAAGTATAAAGTGCAGAGAGCGCTCAATGAATAATCAAAATCTTAAAATATCTGTAGTTCTTGTGAAAAGAAGATGAAAAAGTTTGAAAACCGAAATTTGAAAGTGAACGCACTTCGTCAATTTTTAGTCTTTTAAATCGGTCCTAGTATAGCAGTACATTGTTTTTTACTTCATGGAGAGCAAATTTAGACATAGGTATTGATCAAAAATGGCAAGAAAAACTATATTTCTTAAGGATGAAGGAATTGAAAAAACGGCTCGAACTGACAATTCGCCCCTTAATCCTACAAAACTTCAACCTAAGTCAAAAACAGCACGTGACAGCCTAAGTAGATGAACAACTGAATCGGGATGCATAAAAAAAACAAAGAATTGTGCTTGAACCTTTTCGGGAATAGCTCCCCAAATAAGCCAAATTTTAATGGGAAAAGCAGCACATGTACCATCGTGACTAAAAAATAAATGTTACTTTCTCTGATGAAAATTATTACAATTTTTGTAGCAATAGTATCCCACCGATGGTGGTGCCACATGAAAGAGTGGATGCCGCTTTGGGGAATGCACTAGGTCTGCAAATGGCAAGAAGCTAAACGCAGCCCCATTTGAAACAAACAATTATTAAAATTTAGATCGCCTAGATGGACTATAATTCTATTAGCGTGACTTCAGAAAAGATCCGATGAGCATATGCTGTGCTCCTTTGACTCTTAAAATCTGGCTTCTTTGGGACACTGTGTCTGAAAAGACTCACACACCATTCTTTGTTTTTTTATGCATCCTGATTGAGTTGCTCATCTACTTATGCTGTCACATGCTGTTTTTGACCCAAGTTGAAGTTTTGTAGGATTAAGGGGCTAATCGTCAGTTCGAGCCGTTTTTTCAATTCCTTCATCCTTAAGAAGTATACTTTTTCTTGGCATTTTTGATCAATACGCATGTCTAAATTTTCTCTCCACGAAGTAAAAAACAATGTACTACCATACTAGGACCGATTTAAAAGACTAAAAATTAACAAAGTGCATTCACTTTCAAATTTCGATTTTCAAACTCTTTCATCTTTACACGAGAATTACAGAGATTTTAAGATTTGATTATTCATTGAGTGCTCACTGCACTTTATAGTAGAAGAAAAAATTCACGCCTTACCTCCACCAATCACATTTTAAGGGATATTTGCATAAAATCTGACTTTTGTCTAAATTTTTGCAGCAATGAAAAAAAAAATGTCTTTTGCAATTTCCGATTTTCCTTTCGGTTATATTTTTCAAAACACCAGACACATATTTGGGACCATATTGTCTACCTGCAGTAGAAATTTGAAAGCATTTCGCAAAGTGGTTTTCTTTTTAATCACATATTTGCATTTTGTCTAAAATTTTGCATCGCAGTCTATACTCTATAGTTCTAATTTCAGTATTAATTTGTTTCCGATAAACAAAATAAGCACATTATTTGTAAAAGTTCATTGGTGTCGCCCCATACATGAATTCCCATATAGATTTTATGAAAAATATGGTATAATATACTTTTACAATGACATTCTAAGAAATATAGAATCTTTAGATCTTCATCAAAAACTTGAAGAATGACGACTTTCCATTAATGCTTCTAAGGGAGCTTAAAAGTGAAACGCAATTCATATCCAAAATAAATATATCTTCTTTCATATAGGATTGTGAGGTTCTTGATCCCTATATACCCCTAGCATTAATAATAGCTAAACACCAATTTCTAGTCGGTAAATTTTAAGTTTTATTATACTATTTCTAGAATTGATACAGTAACACTTTATCTCCCCAAAAACAACAGTGTTGTAAAAAAATCCCCCGCCAAGAAAACCTTAAATACTTAGCCTTAAAAAGTTATGATATCGAGTTTTCCCGCCAAGTTTGTGCCAAACTACAACTAACCTGTATGTATAGTTCTTTTAAATTGTTTTCAGTCCTGCCAGGCGGGAAGTTTTTACTCATTAAGCAACCACCTCACAAGACAAAGCTTCCTGCCTGGCAGGACTAAAAACCATTTAAAAGAACTATACATACAGGTTAGTTGTAGTTTGGCACAAACTTGGCGGGAAAACTCGATATCATAACTTTTTAAGGCTGAGTATTTAAGGTTTTCTTGGCGGGGGATTTTTTTTCAACACTGTTGTTTTTGGGGAGATATCACATGTTTTTGCATTAATATTATTTCTTTGCCTTTTTTTTTTCTCTTCAAAATTTACTTTGCATGTTTTTTTTCCCTTCAACATTTTTCTTGGCGGTCCGACATCTGTGGTTTTCTTGGCGGCATGCATTTGGTGCCAAAGTTCAAGGATCTTCTTCAGTCTAGGATAAATTTGAAATCAATCACAATGTACCACCCGAACCGACGCAAAACAAAGCTAGTTGCTAACAATACTACGATTAAATTAAAAGTTAAAAAAAAAAAAACCCAACCCTTACTGCCGATCTCATATTAAAATGAACTAAATTGAAGATCCCTTTTAAAAGCATTATGCAATAAAATCAATTACAAATATTTTATTTGTTAACAAATAGAAACTGGCAACAGATGAAATTATAAATCATTGAGTTTTCTTTCCTTGTGGCCCAAGTATGAAAACATAAATGCTCAGATGTTGAACAGAGCTAGTAGATAGAAATCGGACCAATTTTAAGCAATTATAACTCCGGGGTGCGATGACCCCGAGGAGGGTAAATTTTGGGAAAATGTCCTCAATGTCTCATTGAGAATATTCATACCAAAAATCAACACTAAAGACCCCCGGGGAGAAAAGATACGGAAAATAAAAACGAGGGGGGAGGGGGTGGGGGGTCGAAAAACCCCTATGCCGAGCTTTGGGACAAAATAAATGTCGGTGCAAAAGCAGAGCTCAATCCGAGTTACCGTTTAGTCTGGACCCCTGTCAAACAATTTTTAAAAAGTGCGAAAAATAGCGATTTTATAACATATATCACCCCTCCCCCTGAGGGTCCTGGATGTTTTGCTTTAGTATGTGCCGTCAGGGGCCGCTGGAGATTGAGTATACCAAAAATGAACTCTAAGGATCTTTATGGGGCTGAGATACAGAGGGGTGAAAACCCCGGTTTGGTTACTCGCGTAAACAGTCCTAGTCGCTCTTTTACATTTTTATTGGCGACGGAAATTTCTTGGCGGCTTGTATTTGGTTTTCTTGGCGGGGCGGGACGCTCCCGCGTCCCGTGATTTATAAGTACCTTACTTTTGTAAAGAAAAAAAAAACCTTGAGTGTATTTATTTAAACTATTAGCTTTATTTTGAAAAAAAAAAGTTTAACAGTTATTAAGCTAACTGTTTTAAAATGCAATTGAAGCTGCATTTAGTATCTATCAGCAGTGTAGGTGGGAACAATTTTCGTAACTTCTTTTCAGATTTTTAGAAGATAAGATCTAATTTTATGTCAAAATGGCAAATATTTTAAAACTGAGTATGCAAATATATGAATGTATTATTTTAGCTTAGTAATGAAACTCCACGTTTCGTATTATATCTCTGGGTTTAAATTGGCAAAAGGACCGTTTTACCGAATTCATACAGAGGCAAAACGGCCATTTTTCGAAAACTGACAAAAAAAAAAAAAAAAAAAAAAAAAAAAAAAAAAAAAAAACTTAACAGATCAGCATCTCTAAACTCAAAATAAAGCTTCTCAAATGCGTAAGGAAGTATTGACTAATTTTTAGCAAAGAAATATTTCAAAATATCACGGGACGCCGGAGCGTCCCGTCCCGCCAGGAAAACCAAATACAAGCCGCCAAGAAATTTCCGTCGCCAATAAAAATGTAAAAGCGCGACAAGGACTGTTTACGCGAGTAACCAAACTGGGGTTTTCACCCCTCTGTATCTCAGCCCCATAAAGATCCTTAGAGTTCATTTTTGGTATACTCAATCTCCAGCGGCCCCTGACGGCACATACTAAAGCAAAACATCCAGGACCCTCAGGGGGAGGGGTGATATATGTTATAAAATCGCTATTTTTTGCACTTTTTAAAAATTGTTTGACAGGGGTCCAGACTAAACGGTAACTCGGATTGAGCTCTCATTTTGCACCCACATTTATTTTGTCCCAAAGCTCGGCATAGGGGGTTTTTCGACCCCCACCCCCTCCCCCCTCGTACCCCCTCGTTTTTTTTTTCGTATCTTCCCCCCCCCGGGGGTCTTTAGTGTTGATTTTTGGTATGAATATTCTCGATGAGACATTGAGGACGTTTTCCCCAAATTTACCCCCCGGGGTCATCGCACCCCGGAGTTATTAATGCTTAAAATTGGTCCGATTTCTATCTACTAGCTCTGTTCAACATCTGAGCATTTATGTTGTCATTGTTGGGCGGCGAGGAAAGAAAACTCAATGATTGAAATTTCATCTGTTGCCAGTTTCTATTTGTTAACAAATAAAATATTTGTAATTGATTTTATTGCATAAGGCTTTTAAAAGGGATCTTCAATTTAGTTCATTTTAATATGAGATCGGCAGTAAGGGTTGGGGTTTTTTGTTTAAACTTTTAATTTAATCGTAGTATTGTTAGCAACTAGCTTTGTTTTGCGTCGGTTCAGGTGGTACATTGTGATTGATTTCAAATTTATCCTAGACTGAAGAAGATCCTTGAACTTTTGCACCAAATGCATGCCAAGAAAACCACATATGTCGGACCGCCAAGAAAAATGTTGAAGGGGAAAAAAACATGCAAAATAAATTTTGAAGAGAAAAAAAAACAGGCAAAGAAATATTAATGCAAAAACATGTGATATCTCCCCAAAAACAACAGTGTTGTAAAAAAATCTCCCGCCAAGAAAACCTTAAATACTCAGCCTTAAAAAGTTATGATATCGAGTTTTCCCGCCAAGTTTGTGCCAAACTACAACTAACCTGTATGTATAGTTCTTTTAAATTGTTTTCAGTCCTGCAAGGCGGGAAACTTTGTCTTGTGAGGTGGTTGCTTAATGAGTAAAACTTCAAACCGCAATGCTTTGACACACATTCAGACAAACATGCTGATACTTTCTCTCTTTGCTTCAACCAGGTATTAATTATGGTTTAACTAATATGACGACTGTCACAACCGCCCCGCGTCACAACCGTCCCCAGTCTCCCCTACACCGCTAACTCGGTTATACCATCCATGGACTACAGTTTCGTGCTTATTATGCACTCATCAGCATGGAATAGGAAAGTGACCGAGTTGGAGACAGAAATCCTCTTATAGAGCAAAGAGAGTCAAATATACTGGTAGCTAATGTGAAATTAGAATACCAGCGAGAGACCGCACATTGATACGGTAACACTCGTAAATTTTAAGGCAGAGTTCGGGTATAAAGCAGTAAGTAACAGCCCCTAAGCCAAGGCTAAGGCAGAAGCATGCAATACACCGCCAACTCGGTTACACCATCCATGGACTCCAGTTTGTGCTTATTATGCACTTATCAGCATGGAATAGGAAAGTAACTGAGTTTACATAAAATTTGAAAATGTATATGAAATATTTCTCCCCCATTTCATCACATTTATGTGAAAAATGAACTTGAACTTAGAATAGAGAAAGAACAAAATTGAACTGTTGAAAAAATGCTTCAAGAAGCACACTCACATGCTACAAACTAATTTTGGGCCAAATTTTATGAAAATTGATCCAACGGTTTTGGCGCTACGCGCGTCACAGACAGACAGACAGAAACAAGGAAGGAAGGAAAGAAAGACAGACCCACCATTAGCTTTTTTATTAGTAGAGATTCCAATTCCCTTTATAAGTAACCAAGAAATCACACATTTTACTAAATTGCAAGTGTTTTAAAAGCAATGTTATATTTTGCTTTATTGGGTGTTACGGAGCAAGAGCCTTATTATGCTATAGGGGCAATTAGGGAGACTTGACCCAACTTTTGATTTTTTATTTTTCAATTTTTTTGTATAATAGTTAGAGCTCAATAAAAACTATATCTAAATACTACGTTATTTTGTACATTATCGTGACTGAAAATAATTGCATAAGTAGAAATAGTTCAAAAAAATTATATGCCAAAAATCTACATTTGGGTCATGTGTCTCCAGGTACAGTTAAACTTGATCCAATGCATAAGAAGACATGACCCACCTTATGAACGTAAGAATTTTCATAAATACTGAAATCAAAAGCACAGCATTGATGATATTTTTAGTTTTAAGGAGTGATATGCGAAGTGGCACAACACTTTAGATGAGGTGTTACATAATATTTTTTATTTAATTCTATTTGACATCAATAGAAAAGCAGAAGTCGAATTCAAAACTTATGACTGTCATTTTGTATAGTAATTTCGCTAGGACTGAGAAAAGTTTCAATATGCTCCAAATCTCTTTCAGATACAGTAGTAACATCAAGTCATTTGAATCTGCTAGATTCTGATAAGCTAGAAAATTTCAGTCAAAATATCATAAATCAGTTTCTTTTGCTGAGCTAATAAAATGCCTCGCCCTCTTTTTTCTCTCACAAAACTTGAGTTATCGAGTCTTCAACTCACACTCCCCCCTCCTTCTCCCAGCTCTTCTAATTGAGTATTTTGATTGGACTAAGGAATTATTGGTATCTCATATTGCGACTCTGAAGCGTCAGATTCTATAGTTGGGACAAACCTAATCTGACCGTATTGAGAAGGATACTCATATTCTAATCATAGTAAGTATAGTAATTATTTAGATAAAATTTGATTATTTGACCTAAATCACAATATGTTCGCTGTTCATTATACAAAAACTCATCAATTTAAATAAAAACATCAAGATAGTGTTTGGGTCAAGTCTATTTAGTTAACTTGCGTCAAAGTTCCTAAATACTTTTCCTTTATTTGAAGTTAAAAATCAACGTAAATAAAGCACAAATTGGGTAGAAAACAAATTGGGTATTTTCTACCCAATTTGTGCTTTATTTATGTTGATTTTTAACTTCAAATATAGTTTAGCACAAAGCTTATTTGATCATTTTTCATTTAGCTTTCCTTTGTTCATCTAATTTTTCAACAATTTGCATTAACATTATATACAACTACTACATATTATTACATAGCTGAAAGAAGTGACTAACACATATAAACTTCGAAAATTTACTTGCCTTAAAATTTAAAGTTAAAAAGTTGATAAATTCTAAAATATTCAAAATTTACTTTTACGATAATGTTTCATTTCACACTGAATATCTTGAAAACCGCTGAAATTGCGTTTCCCTGCAAATCACTGTTGCGTGATTGGTCAACCAAAAATATGGCTAAAATTTTCCCTAAATATTATTTTTATGGAAAAAACCACCATGGGTCAAGTATCCCTAGTTTCCCCTACTGAGCAAAAAACAAAACCCCTCTAATCTTGCGGTCCAGTAAGAAAACGTTTAGCATTACAACAGATTCTTCTCTTTTTGAATCTAAAAAGTAAACTCGTAAGGTGTGGCCATCACGAAACTTTCTACTATATCTACATTATGAGTTCTTGAAATTGAAGTATGGCTGCTAATATAATAGCTACTACAAAATTTACTTATAAGTTCTCTAATATGTGTGTATTCATTTTATTTGAATGTTACCTTTATTTTATTTTTTAATGCGAACTATCAATAAAATCGTTTTCAAATTAATTTTGATTTATTTAGATAATTAGCTTGGGCAACGAAATATGGCACTGTTTTAGCTTTTATTTTTGGAATAAATGGGTTAAAGGAAAGTTATGACAAATTTCGAGGAAAATAACGGGTAAAAAGCTCGTTACCCTTGACTGAATTGGATGATTACTTTGCACACATACCTATAGGTTTGTTTTTACTCTATAACTTAAAAATATTTAGTGGTAGAAACGACCAGTGTACAAAATTCGCTCATCTGAAACAAACGCTCTAATAAAGTGAAATTGTTGTAAGTCAAGCGCTCATCAAAGTAGGTTATAGGGGGAACTACGGAAGCTTGACCCGCTCTTCGCAAAACCCTTTTTCTATTTTTTTTTAAAGTAAAAATTCTCGGGATGACAATTTTTGCCAGCTTATAAAGCTTGAAAGCTTTTTACATTAATATTTTTTATTAAAATCATGCGTTGATTTATTTAATGGGATTTTTCAAGAATGTGAAAACTGGGTCAAACCTCCCAGCTTGAAGGGGTTGTGACCTATTATGAGGGTGTGTTTGGTCTATAGAAAGTAAGCTGAAGAAATCAATGTCTATTGAAATGCTATTACTAGGTGCGGGCAGTAATATGTCTTAAGAAATACTATACATTCATTTAATGATTGAAAAAACCAAAAACGCTGAATCAAAATAGTTAAATTAGGTTAACATGAACCATAGAGATCCTAGTTGTCTAGGACGTCGCAGTCAAATTTCAATTTCAAAGCTACTCTTTTTGTGCCTCCATTGAGCAATGGAAGAGGGAGCTTAATGTCATCTTTTCTGGACATTGCTGCAACACCTTCTTTCTAGTATAAATGAAACTGAAGCGTCATGCATCAAATCTCCTAAGACAATTTAGAAAATTCATCGCCACTTACTTTCAAAGAAAAATTTAATCTTTCTTTGCTTGTTTATTTTTGACCTTTCCCTAATATTTTGTGAAGTTTTATTTCATATTTTCATACTGTAAATCTTTTAAATTTTAGCTATGACTGTATCTGTTAAAACTAAAACCTCTGATTTGATAGGTTTTCCACCACTTTTCCACAATTTTTTCTGGGTCTTGGCAAATGTCAGTAGCTGCTTAGATGTTACTATGCATGTAATGCGAATTCATCAAACTTGTAGGTGGAACAGTAGGATAAGAAGGGAAGGATTTATTGATGAAACTAGCAGATTTTTATGTACACACTTAACGACCGTAAAATGCTATAATTAGAAGAAATATTTCAGCTTTATTATGCTATTTCTTATTTAAAACATATCTAAGCGTATGGGACCCTGAAATTTTTAGGTTATCTACAAGAATTATAAAATTTGGTCTAATTTCAGCAAGTATGTTTTTCCCCCGCAATACCACTCTTTAGCAGAACTATAAAAAATTTCTATTGACTGTAAAACGATTATATATTTCAGAGGCGAGCAGAGTTAGTTGTTATGCACGTAGTTACATTAGAATACAATAGTAACCCGCGGCGAGAAACTCGATTTTCTAACAAATGTGACAGTTTTTATTCGTGTCGCTTTTTTACAAGTCACGAAGTGTTTACAAACACTGTGGATGAAAACATTGATTTCGTCTTCATTAGAACTTTTTTTGCTCTTCTATGCTAGAGACCAAGCTTTGTGTGAAGGTCGATGATCATAATAGTCCAAGAGCTAGCAACGTTGAAAAACAACTATTTTAAGACGTCTGGCTCTTTAATATATTTTTCCTTAAGCTCTCCAAAGCAGCATGAGGTGGGGGGGGGAGGATGAATGGCGGCTGAGAGTTGTTGCGATTTTTACTACGAATTATACTTGTACTAGAAAAAATAGTGATTTTTAAGTCAATTTTAGGCAATTCACGTCAAATCGATCATGAAAAAAAAAAAAAAAAAAAGTTTTTGACCTCACCATTTCCGATTTTAACATTTGGTGTAAAGGACGTATATGACAAGATAAGTAATTCTGCTAAGTTTTAGATTTATACTTCAAAAACTGTGCGAAACAAAGAGCTGTTAAAAAACGAAAACAAAAGTTTTTACATGCAACTTCTTTTCAAATTACAGCAGAATAAAAATTCAAGAGCCATTGTGAAGGCAAGATATAGAGCTTTCCATCGATATATTATAACATACTTACGACGGTTTAACCACCTTGCAGTTTATGACGAGATATCTAGTCCATTTAACATGTATTCCTGGGACTGCCCAACCACAGGGTGGTTAAGCTTCTAATTGCCCCAAAATGGTAAAAAAAATCACTATTTTTATCAGCAAAAAGGTTATGGGTAGTAAAAATGCCAGCTCTTAGACTATAAAAAGTAACGCAAAATAGATGAGCTTATGTTTCTAAACATCTTTAACGATTTTATAAATATCGAATGTAGGCTAAAAGGTAAGGTTACAGAACCATCATTGAAGTTGTACAAAATCATTTGTCTGGAAAATGCGAATTTTACAATGCAAGATAAAAGGCATTTCAAACCTTTCTTTGTTTATCAAAATTACTACGCGTCATTACTCGTTTGAAAACAGTCCTTTAAAGTGGTGATTTTTTTTTCTCTCTCGAAATAATACAATAACATTTGCGTCGTGGCTATTGTCACCCTTTCTGTAAGCAGAATAATACTTTTGAACAAAAGTATTTCTTTGAGGTTTGTTTTTTGAAATTTCACGAGGGGTCTAACTACAACTATTTTGACAATGTGTTCAATGCGTTCAATATAGTCTTATAATTTTTTAATAGCTTATTTTCTTTTATTTATAAGCAGTACAGTCTTCTGAAGCCCTTTGTTGCATCTTAACTCGTGCGAAGTCGGGCATATCCACTGGTGCCCTTATAAAACCTACAATAAGTCTCTTGCTAAGCTGTACAGTTCATTAAAACCCTTGCTCTCAAGTAAGGCAAATAGAACCAACAACAATTTTCAGGCATGGTATTATAGTTAACTAAAAACCGCCTCATTAACCAATTCTCAATGTTATGGCATTACGTAGAGGTAGACCGAGCAGTAAATGCACCCGTAGGAGCAATATCATTTCCACCAATTTATAACATAGCTAAAATCAATGCATTTGGCAGATGACAGTAAATTATTTTTAATCGGTATGTGCAATTATTTTTTAAGAGTAGGACTTTTACTGTTCGGAAAAGTTTTTTCGGAAGCTGAAATGAAAAGAAAAAATCCTAAATATAGTTTAAAAAAAACTAAGAAAAACTCTTTTAGAGTAACTTGGAAACTTGGAAGTAAATGGAAGAAAAATGGATCCTCCAAAGCAGCGTCAAAAAAGAAAGGAATAGAGGAGCGAGCGGAAAGTGTACATTTTGAATCTATCGCCTCTTTTCAAAATGGAATCTATCCCGAGAGTTAGGGCCCTGCTGCACATCAGCGGAAAACACGAGGGTAAAGCAGAAACGTGAAATGGATTAAATAGTGTTCCTACGGAAAGTACTCGGATTTTCGGTTTCTGCCTTCGGTTTCGGTCGCGTTTTCCGCTGATGTGGACCTGACCCTTAGTCTCTGTTTCAAGGATGGAGAGTACCTTGAAAATAAATGCAGTAACGAATAAATTAAGCCCTTGAGCAACATTTATAACTAATTATAACACAAAAATCAAATGATAGTGTCGCAGCAACCGATGAAGTTGTTGATACGTTAAGATGCAGAAAAATTGGACTGGCTTTTATAATCTTCATTTGGTAAATTTGCCCTCTAGTTGTAACAGTCTAAATTGTTCAAGGTAATATCGAGGTAAGCCACGCCAATTCATATTTAAAAAATATATATATATTTGAGGAGTATATTTTTTTTTTTGCTTGGTGCAAAAGCAGTGGTTACTCTTTTTTTTTTCCGGGATGGCAGTGATGTTTTAACTTTCAAATAAACTTCTGTAATGCACTACTATTTGGATATTTAGTCAACAACGATTACTTGGATGTGCATATTTTTTATATTGCAACGTAGCACTCACAATATTTCTTAGAATATAATACGAAGGAAAGAGCAGCATGCCGATGAAACTTGAAATACACTCATGTCTATAAATTAAGGATAATTCAGAATCACCAGAATATCAAACTCAAAAATGAATAAATCATCCGTAAAATTGATACAAACATCTTCACGAATAACATATAAATTTCAGGAAGCAACTGGATGACGCCAATTGTGCGTCACAATGGCGAGAGTGAATAAGAGTGATATATAAGGAATGCTGGCAATGAAGTAAAAGTGTTCGCACGCTTTTTAAAAGCCTTTAAGTGCTCTGGCAGCGTAGGAAGGACCGGAAAGAAGCATTCTGATGACTTTTTACGCGGTAGAATTTTCGGCCGCCTGGAATGTGGGCGCACTCAACAGGAGATTTGGAAGAACTTGGAATCGCCCAGAGTGTCATCTCCAGGCTTTGGTAACGCTTCCAAGACGATGGCAACGTGAGTAAACGTTACAGCAGAGGTCGTCCTTGAGTGTCAAAACCGAATAAGGACCGATATTTGGCAGTTTCTGCCGAAAAAAGCAGACGGAGCAGAGCATCAGACCTATCTTGTCAGCTCTCTTCAGCTACTGGGAAGACAGTTTAAAGGCAGACAGTCTACAGACGGTTAGGGAAGATTGGACTGTATGCCCTTAGGCCTTTCAGATGTGTCACACTTACTGTAAGTTACCGTCGCTTTTGCTTAAAATGGAGTAGAGAGCATGCATTATGGACACCGCAACAGAGGGCCTGTGTGATGTTTTCTGACAAGTCTAGGTTCAGTTTGCAATCAGATTCTCAGCGGATTTTCCTTTGGAGAGAGCCAGGTTTCCGTTACTACCAAGAAAACATCGTTGAATGACACCGTTATGGTGGTGCAGGATTGCGCGTTTGGGAGGAATTATCTTGGGTTCCAGGACACATCTGCATGTTCAAAATGGAACCATGACAATCCAAATCTATCGGGACATCATTCTGGATCAACATGTACGCTTATTTTGGGGTGCCATAGGCACAGAATTTATGTTTATTGATGATAACGCCCGTCCGCATCGTGAGAACATCGTGAACGAACGCCTTGAATCAGAGGATATCACCCGTGTGGCCCGGCCAGAATTCTCACCAGACTTGAATCCAATAGAACACGGGTGGGATATGCTTGGCCGGCGAGTTGCAACCCGTCAACCACCTCCTACATGTCTATCGGAGCTTCAGAGAGCATTGATTGTTGAGTGGTGTAGTATCCCCCAAGTACAGATTGATAACTTGATTCTGAGCATGCCTAGGCGATGCACAGACTGTATTTCGTCGTTTGGAAGACACACTATGTATTAGCTTTCACAATAACTGCGTAACATTGATTTCAGTGAAAACGATATTTTTTGCAATTTGCTCCAGGGAGTAAAAATTGCAATTTTACTTGATAATATCATTTTTTTTTGCTATTTATCTTTCGTTTAATAAATAGGCTTTATGAATAAGATGTATTTTTTTTGCTACTGACTCTTTATTTGGCTGAACTTGTATTATCCTTAATTTATGGACATTCGAGTAAAATTGTGCAAAGGATATAAGTTTGAAGTGAAGCAGATGGATTCGAAAAAAACAAAAAACAAAATCTCTTATTCCAACGTGAAAATACTATAAGGCAGGGAAGCGCAAATAGTACTAATTTACAAAAAGAATAATAGAATACTATTGTAGAAATACAACTGAAGTTCATATTTTTGAATTTCAATGAATTTTGAGTTATATGCTGCACTTTTGAAGTTACCACTTCTTCAGAAGAGATGCAAAATCTCAACAAGAAACAAAAGTAATTGGATTAAAAATAAAAGGTCAAATATAATGTTAGGTTTAAGATATTTAACATCTAACAAAACTTTTATGGAAACAAATGTTAAACCACTAGCGACCTTTCCCTGTAAATTCTCTCCTGCATAGGTTGTTCCAGAATTATTTCCTCATACATAGGATAATTCTTAACAGACATATTAGCTAGCTTTCGAACTGAAAATCTTTAAGTAAACTACTATTTTAGCAGAAAGCAGCTTAAATGTTTATTTAAGGAGAATAATTCTCATACTGCAGGTAAGAAATTCAACAAAACAAAATTTTAGATAGGCTAGTAAATCTAGAAGGCGTATAAAATAAAAGTAGCCCGGAAAACGGGCCACTAATATTTTACTGCCCTCTTTCCTCTTGGTCACTCTGTATCAACTGTCCGTAAAGGTTTTCAAAAGAGAAATAAAATTTGATTTTTATGTTTCCAAAAACCAATACACACAACATTACGAATAATAATACTGATGTAATAACAGTTTTTCTTCTTTAGAAAAATCTAAATACGAAATTTTTTTTATGCAGTAGTCAATAAATTTTGCTAAATAGAAATTTGAAGAGGAACTTCATTAAAATATTTTAGTTAATTAAGTGTTTTAAATATTAGCGTTATTTAACATTCCCCCCTTCAAAATATAAATTTGCAACGGAAATACTTTAAATATTAAGAATTATTAAAGTATAATTCAAATGAGAACTAAAAATATATTTTTGTTGAATCATTAAAAAGAGGAATCAGCAAGAGATGCGCAAAATAACAATACAAATAAATAACAGGTGCTACGGACATAAAATAACTTTCTTGTAACCCTGAAACACTTACTCTCGATATTTATTGCCATCTATTCCTTCAGATATTTATTCTTATGTTTTTTACAGTTCAAATGCTACGTAGCACTTTGATGAGTACTTCAATCACTATGAATTTTTAAAATTTTGCTTTCGATTTAAAACATTTTTGAGTTTTATGTAATCAAATACACGGAGTTACTTAATTAAAACATCAGGCATTCCATATAAGATTTCTTACATCTTCTAATTATGCTTCACATTAGCTATTTGACTAATTTTCAGACATAGATGTTTTTGGAAATATTTAATATTATATTTTGATCGTATATTTCGAATATTATAATTTTTTTACTATTTTAAATATAATTTTTAAAATTAACTATTTAAATGAATTTTAATCATCAAAATTTTTTTCATGGTTTGTGTAATTAGTGTTTATTGCTATAAAAGCAAATAAATAAATAAATAGAGAAAAAAAAGGGATAGAATAAAGGGAGACAAACAAAGGAAAAGAAGAAAACACTAAAGACGAAAAGTGAATTACGGTTGGAATTTTTTTACTGTATATTGGATGGAATAAATGTAGGTAAAAAAAGGCTTTCCTATTTGTCTACGATGACCAACTTCCTTTTATAGCGCAAGACCTAATTTGCTGAGAAATTAAAAAAAGAACGAGCCTCAAACAGCTTGAACGTTAGAGTTTGTTTTCTACACTTTTTCCAATTTGATCTTTCGCTCCACTGGGGCTCTTTCAAGGACAGTTCTTGACCTTCATACCTAGATCCCACCAGAAGGTCATAGCATCTTCTGAATAAACAATGAAAAAAAAAAAAAATGGGGCGAAGTGACCTAATTTGCGATTTTCTTCTCCATTAAGATGTTATCAAAGCATCCGTAATTTTAAGGATAGAGAGTTTCCAGCGAATAAAACTGTAACAAATACCTTTGGAAAATTGTTTTTTTTTTTTCTTTGCTAGAAATCACAGCTGCGGACTGACTGCATGCTTCGTCTGGTATTTGCTCGGGGGGACTTGACCTAGTAAATCATTTTCCTACCGTTTGGGAAAGAAAGCTATTAAAGGATGGTTTACGGCTACGTCTATTAAAGAGGCTAGAAACGGGACCCTCTTTATTTCGGAAGCAATAATTAGCTTTGTTCTGAGAGACACGAGACAATATTCTAACGAACTTAGTTTAGCAATCAATGGATCCGAAATGTTTTTGTCCAAAGCTTAAGAAATTAAGAAAGGGGAAGGGGTTTTGTGTTGGTTTCGTTTATACCTTCACTTTTTCTCATGATGAAATTTTTGCAGCTCAAATGGCCAAAATAAAGTACGGAACAGAGAAGCATTTATTTATGTTTTTTGAAAATGTGAACCTGGCCTGTCCTGAAGCTAAGCAAAAGTACTTAACAGCATAATATCAGCATAATAGTACTAAAGGACAGAAGAAAAAGTTACCTTTTTGAAAAGGCATTTTTATATGTCATTTTTAAAAATTAGACTAAGTTAAAAGTAGATAGTAAAATTTTTACATCAGGAATTAAAAGAAAATTCACAAAAGACAATACAATTCTAAAGTCATGTTATTTCTTTGTACTTATTTTTTACTATCTAAAAATTGTGAATTTTTTTTTCAATTCCCAAGTTTGTATTGGAATGTTTTGTGGATCCTTGCAGATTTCATGTTAGTTTTGTGAATAATTGCACTTAAACTTTTAAAAAGCAAGTTTGCGAATTATTAACTCTGAGAAACTTCACTTGAATAAGCCAATTCGAAGTCAGCTAATTGCCGTATCCCTCCATTTGATCAAAAATTCCAAGATCCCAGATTCACACACACACACAAAAAAAAAAAAAAAAAAAAAAAAAAAAAAAAAAAGGAGAAGAAGAAAAGAAAAGAAACAATAGTGCAAAATAAATAAATAAATAAAATAAAAAAAACGAAGGAAAAGAAGAAGAAGAAGAAAAAAAAAAAACTTTTTTTGAATACCTTTTATTTATTTATTTGTTTTTTAGAAACTACAAAAACTGCATGAACGGTTTAATAATTAAATGCAATGTGTTCAAGTCTCTCGTTGCTAGAAACTTTTACGTAAAGAATCATTTCCACTTAAATAAATAGTTTCAGAAACACAGCGCAAAATGCTCACAACATACTTTTTCGTTTTAAAAATAAAAAAAAAAAAGTTCGAAAATAGTAATAATTGCAAGAAGAATAATAAATAATGATTGTAGTACTCTGTTGATCCTCAAGCAGGTGGTAAAGCTACTCAATGGGGAAGACGGAATTTAAAACAAAGAAAAAAATTAAAAGTGTTGATAGAAGTTGATAACATTTTTCACAAAATTTCTGAACATCTTTACATTAAAGATATTTTTTTTATTGTTTCAAATTATTCTCCAATCTTTTTGTTTTCAAACAATATTAAGATTACAAATTATAGTTCCAGCGTTTATGAGGCACTAATCCGCAGACATGTGTTTCGGCGTTACAAGGAGCGCCTTTTTCAATACGTAAATTGGGAGCTTATGGATGTACAGACATCCGACAAAAGTTTTATTAAGATGGTGCCACTATTTGGAATATTTTGTGAGTTACAAGTGTTTTTTTTGAGGGCTGCCATTTCTGTCAACATGTTTCCCAATCTTCAAACTTAATTTCTAAAGAATCGCATTTTTGCCATATGTTGCTTTCTGCTAAACATGATTACACAAGGACTAATCATAATTATTTTATTATTTTAACACCATTAGATTCTGTATAGTTGAGTGGATGTGGTCTGCCTGAATAAGAGCTGGGTCATTTTCAAAATTTGCTTACATTTGCTGTCCGGAGATTAAAAAGACGATTTTGAAGCATAACTTATATTTTAAATTCAATGCGAACAATTATTTTCTGCAAGGAATATCCCCCAAAAAATTCTATCGCTCAACAAATTATTGAAATTTATTTATTTATTTTTAAAAAGTCTTTAAAAATAAGAATCAAGGCAAAAACGCTTGTCCATTTCCAATTTTCGCAAGATCAGCTATTTTTTTTATATACTTTATTGTATAAAAAAGTATATACAATAAATTATTTTTATGTATTGACTATTAGTATATTATATTCATGATAAATATTGACAATAGTAATTTTTTTTCATTAAAAAATTTATGAATCTATTTTGTCCGGGCAGTTCTTGTCAAGTCCGTTACCCTAAGATTATTTTAGTTAAATAAGGTATTTATTGCAGTCAAAAGATGGTAACACGCATTCAGTTAACTTAACAAACTAGTGACGTAACTATTTCGTACCATTTTGTTTTGCTGAGTCGAGAAGTATTGCTGTGGCGTTTCGCACAATATTTCTTCCAGGTGCGTATTTTTATTCTTTGTTAAGTCTGTTACCAAATATTTTAGTATTAATTTTTACTTTTTCTCAACTTTTACCCTTAAATATTGTTTATTATACAACTCTAAGAAAATGCATATTGTTCTTTAATTTTTAAATTCGACAACCAAGCCATAATTTGACATTTTGGTTGAAATGTCAAGTCCGTTACTGGTCAAATCCGTTACCAAATGTCAAGTCCGTTACCATACAGTTTTTTCTCAATATTTTTATGATCATAAGCGTTTTAAGCTTCAGGGATGCAATTAATTTCAAATTAAGTTGATTCTATGAGCTATGATACAGTTTAAATGAAAGAATTCATATTGATTTTGTATGGTAACGGACGACAATTTTCTTTGCAACTTAAAGTTTTGCAACAGCATTAAAATACTTAATTATGCATCAAAGTGTACAACCAATTACTTTTTCATACACCTAAAATATGTGACTAAACATCAGTTAGTGTTTCTAAGAAAAATAGCAGGTTAAAAAAAATTATTTAAAAATTCTGAAATGTAAGCATATGGGAAAAGTGACGCAGCTGCTATTTGAAAAATAAATTTTCAGTGGATTTTGAAACTTTAAAATTATAGCGAAAATCTTGATTTTTTTTCTTTGCTGCTGTTAATTTAAAAAAAAAGAAACAAAAAATTACACCTCTAGAATCTTGTTAGAGGCTGACAACATGAAGAGAAAAACATTAAGAATGTTTTTTTTTTATAAAAAATGTGTCTCTGGACAAATTTCATTTTTAGTTCTCGTATTTCGGAAAGTGTGCTAATTAGCTCATCAAACATTAATTAGTTAATTACTAGTTAATTTTTTATGCTGAAAAGGTTTCAAACATACAAAGGTGACCTACTTATTTCAAAAAATGAACTGTTGTTTTTACAGTATAATAACGCACCTCACTCCAATTTGCTCCTATTCCTTCAGGTGATTGACTTCTCCCCTTAAATGTTAAACATATTTCAGTATCTGTCATTTTTTCGGCACTTGATGTCTCTACTTTTTTACCTATTTGACAAAATTACTTTATAGTTCACTAGCCTATTACCCGGCGTTGCCCGGTGTTGCACTGTTTAACTTATTTCATGCTAAAATGAAATATAGGTGAGCATTAAATTGATAATTCTTTGTTAATCGTAATCTCTTTTGGAAAATACTCATATTTAAATGTGTTAAATGTTATCAATTTGTATGTTTAATGGCTTATCTCTATTACTCTATATACACTGGCGGAAAAAAAAATTCCAACACCAAGAAAAAATTGCCGTAGAGTAATGAAATTTGGGTAATGCAATTGTCTAGTTAACATGTTTAATTGATTAAATGTACAAGATCACTGGCTAATTTAAGCTCAAGAAAATGCTGTGCAAATGTGAAATTATGTTAATTTAATAGAGGGTGTAACCTCCAGAATTTTGAAGGCAAGCCTGCAAGCGTGCATGCATTATGTCATACAGGTGCCGAATGTCACTTTGTGGTATGGATTTCCATGCTTGTTGCACTTGCTGTGTCAATACTAGCACCGTCATTGCTAACTGTGGATGATGCTCGAGGTGGCATCCCATGATATCCCATACGTTATCAACTGGAGACAGACCTGGTAATTTGCAGGTCATGGTAACATGTCAGCACTCTGTAGAGCACATTGCGTGACAGCAGCGATGTGAGGGCGAGCGTTATCCGGTTGGAAAACGCCCCCTTGAATGATACTCATGAAGGGCTGTACTACTGGTTAAATTAACAGACTGACGACAAATTTTCAGTCAGTGAGTTTGGGATAACCACAAGAATGCCCCTGCTGTCGTAGGAAATTGCTCCAGAGACCATAACTCCAGGTTTGAGTCCCGTGTGTCTAGGCCGTAGACCGCTTTAATACAGGCGGTCCCCTGGCCTCCTTCTGACCAATATGCAGCCGCTACTGGCACTAATTCCGAATCTGTTTTCATCAAAAATTACAACAGATCTCCACTCCGACCTCCAGTGAGCTCTGTCGTGGCACCACTGCCTTCGGAAAAGGTAATGGTTTGCAGTCAATGGAATACCGGCTACAGGCTGCCTGGCTCGGAGCTGTCCTTGAAGTAAACAGTTTCTTACCGTTCCTTTGGTCACAACGGTACCAACTGCAGCTCGAATGTCAGTCGCAGATGCAGTACGATGCGCCACAGCCGTACGCAAGATTCGGCGATCTTCCTTCTCAGTCGTGCCACGTGGCAGCTCGGAACTCGATCTTCTTGAGGTAGTACCGTCCCTTGCCCATAGCTTCCAATAATCATGCATGGCGGAAACATTCCCACCCAAGTCTTTCTGTAATATCGCGAAATGAAAATCCACCTTCTCGTAGCCAATTTGTACGACCTCGTTTAAACTCGGTGCGCTGTTGATAATGACTTCTTCGTCTTCTTAAAAGGTATTCCTGGCTAACATGAACGCAATTCGTCCAATTTCACGGAAAAATAATACACACGAGCTTCACAACACGCTTTTAAAACAAGCCTTATTTGCATGTTCTGAGTGACGCCAGCTGCGCCACACTTATACGCGGAACACGAAATTTCAATCGATGTCATCTTTCAGTTGTATAAACACGCCTACCAAATTTCGTTTATCTAACACAAGTCTTTCTTGGTGTTGGGATTTTTTTTTTCCGCCAGTGTATATTCAAAAATGAAAGAAAATGGACATTTTGAGACAAAAAGTTTGAATTTTGAGCTTTTGGATTTTTTAAAAATTTCTAAATCCCGCCTATGTGAATTATAGTGCATCAAGGAACCTCTGTGCCAAGTTTGATGAAAATCTGACGAAAATTGGAGATTTGCATAAGGAACAAACGTACATACAAACATGCATTCGGCCATGTTTTAAATTTAGCACATAGTTTACAGGCTTGTTTCGACTTCATATTTTAAAGTGTAATTTCATGAGCATTTATGGTCGTTTTATTTAAATTGAAGAAAAAAAAGGTTATACAATGAACAATTGTTTGGAGCATTATAACCATTAAGGGCTATTGCACCACTAAATTAAAATCAACCAATAAACCAACAATTTTGTTAGCGTAGTAGCACAAACATAGCTATTTTTTATGAACTAATTTCATCAATTCGCACAAATGATCAAGATTTGGTAGGTTTTTCAGATGACACTACTCGTACTTAGATAGACCTTATGCAATCGCGATTTTTAGGAAAATACTTATAGGTATGAGGCGGGGAGGAGAAACTTGACCTTCATAATATTTGGGCACTGTGCAACCTCACATCATATTCTGTACACTGTAAATTAGCTTTCAGTGCTCAATAAGTCAAATTAAGTAGCTAATTTCATTTAGTATTGTTTGAAGCTGTTCATAAAACGCAAAAGTGATTTTTTCTTTCACTCTTTTCATACATCAATGTGTCGGCCACCTTGTCTAGTGGTCAGAGTAGTCTGCCATGGATGGTGTGGCCCCGGGTTCGAGTCCCGGCTTGGGCATGATGTGCTTTCTCTCTCCTGTCCTTGTCCTTTCTTTGTATGAATGTGTTGTTGCGTGAAAGGTTGCCTACCCTATAAACGGGTCCCTATGGCATGCGTGTACTGTGGAAGTCGGACTTCACACCAAATAACGGTACAGTTGGAAAAGTGAAGCAGCGCACCCCAATTGCCAGCTTAGCTGGCACACGACAAAAAAAAAAAAAAAAACATCAATGTGTAGAATAAAATGCATGAGTACTCATTGTTCAGTTCAATACGTTTTGTCGTAACTGTTAATGAAACAGAAAAACTATTTGGATAACTAAAACCAAAATATTGGTTAATTTTTAAAAAGGGTGCTTGTTGAAATTGTGTTACATTCAGATAAACTAAGTTTAAAAAAAAACCGTAGTCAACAGTACTACGATGAAACTGTTCAGATGATTGAAATCGAAATACTTTTACTAATACTTTAGCAGAGGAATAAAATTTTTCGATACTATTGAAAATCTCACTTTTCAATGTTGCTACTATTGAATTGCGGACTCGTAACTGTATGTATTCACTTTCTTTGTTTTTTATCAAAGCTGTTTCTGCATTTTTACGTTTCCCAAAGACTCTGAGAACGTATTACATATTATACTTGAATATTCCATTGTCGTTTGTTTGGTTTGGACAATTTTGTTTTGTTTAAACAATTTTTACTATCTGCGAGATTTATTAAACAAAATGAATCTTGTTAACAAATTACAAAACCTAACATTTTCACTAGATTTATTAAAATTTAGTTAGACAGGCTTAATAATGTTTACACTAATATGAAAAAAATAGGAATAAAAAAAAAATGAAATTCTTCAACAATTAAGGGGCTAAATAAAAGTCAGGTAGCTTGAAGCAACCTGATGTTTGGGAGAGATACATTAGTCAGAATTAGGTTTGCTCCTTATACAAATGCACATTTTTCGTCGGATTTTCATCAAATTTGGCACAAAGGTTGCTTGATGCAATAGAATTCATAGGCGGGTTTTTGACTTTAAAAAAAAAATCAAATTTTTTGTTTGAAAATAGCCATTTTCTTTCCATTTTGAACAAATAGAGTAATAGAGATAAGCCTTTAAGCACACAAATTGATAAAATTTAACACATTCAAATATGAGTATTTTCCAGCAAAGATGTTAGCTGGAAGAAGCAAAGAATTAACAATGAATTATCAATTTAAGGCTCACCTATTTCATTGTTGTTACAAAAAAATACTTTCTTGGATTTTACATGTTGCATTTTAACTCGCGAGACGCCGGGCATATCCACTAATAAAAGAAGAAAAATGATTGTAAATCTCAAACGCTGCTGCAAAATTTTTGAGCTTTCTTATTAAATTAACTATTAACTAGGTTATCAAATGTTATATACTTTTTCTTTATCATCATCATCTGGATCATCATTTATCACCAGACATCTCCTGGAATAATCGTTCGATTAATTTTTCCAAAAATACTATACTTACTGCGTATTTTTCGAATAAAATGGTAGTAACCATTAGAATGTATTTTTACTTATTATAAGTTTAAATTTATGTGTGTTTAAAAATACTTGACATGGCTGTTATTCTGATGATTCGTTGTAGGTACTAAAAGCGATTTGGGCTTTAGGTAAGACTTTTAAATCGTTGACCCAATCTAGACACTTTAGAGGTTCCACTGGTATATTTTTAAATTACAGAAAATGACTATAAACTGTCTATTTGTACTGAAAAGAAACTTTTCAAACGCATTTTTCTAAAAACCACTTTTTGATACTTTGCTTTTCAAATCCGTAAAACCTAGATTTTTCTAAATAATTTAAAGTAGCATTATGTTTATTTAAAAGAGTAAAATATCTTTCCACTCTTGAAATGACAATGAACGAGTGCTATAATAGCTTAGATTCTCAGGAATGTATGACACAGGCATGAATCTCTAAGAAATAAGAAGGTTTGTAGAGATTACACAGAAAGTCTAATGTGTTGAATATTACTTTCATTTTATTACAGAATACTCTTTCTCGTTTTTTAAATGAATCAACAGTTTTAATGAAAAGCAAGAATATTTTCTGAAACCAAAAAATATTTAGAGCAAAAGCTGCAGATCAGACCTATTTTCACACGTAATAAATATTCAACTCACAATTTTTATCTGTAATTTTTGAAAAATATTCTTATATCCATGGAGCTATGAGAGAAGAAAATATGGTATTTAGTTTAAATGCCCGACAAGAACTCAGAAGTACCGCCTATATTTATTTAGCATTTTGAATCCTAAATGGCTGGATTCATGCTAATACTTGAAAGTACCACTAGTTGTACTTTGCTGAAAGGTGGAAAGATGGTACCAGCGATCGGAAACAGTTTTCTTAGGGGCCCTAAAGGGTAGAGGGTCTTAGACCCTACTGATTGCCAAATTTTTTCATTTTTTTTGCTTGATGTATTTTCAACTAAAAAAACCAAAAAAATATATGAGAAGTCATTGCTAAATTAATTTGGGACATTGAGGGTTTAGGGCATAATTAGCAATAGTTTTCTAATTGACACTCATGCCGACTTCAATATTTGTGTGATCGACTAAAGGAGTTGTAATGTATTTCGTTTATTTATACCTCCATTGAGTTTTCTTTCTCGAAATTAAAAATTGTTCCACATTACTTATGCAAGATGCGCTTTGGCTTCTTTTAACTTTGTTTTAGTGAGGCTTTTAACGCGATTCTATCAAGCGCTTTTCTATTGGTGAACTAATTTTTCTTCAAGGGAGATTTTAACTTGTCATCAGAAAATCGTCCTCAGGATTTAAATATGAAAGCAGTTTCGTTCTTCTTCTATTTTTTTTAGCGGATTGAGGTCACTAGCTCTTTGTTCTGATATATTTACTATAAATTGGAACAGTGTGCTACATTTCCTTTAAATGAATATTTATATCGTTTTCTTTGCAGAATGAGAGCTTTTGTTAGCAAATAGCAGGAATGAATATATTTTTTTAATTTACTTATTTATTTATTTTTTAAGGCAACGTTTGATTTATGACTTTTAGACAAATAAAGTTTTTTCATAAGTTTTTAAAACGTCTTTAATATATATAAATATTTTTTAAAAATAAGCTTAAATAACTATATACTTTATTCAACAGGTTTAGTATAATGTTCGTAGTAGAATTATTTTTAATGATTTTCATTAAAACGATGTTTTCGATGTCACAAACTTTTATAGAAAGAAAGAAAAATAGATAGTAAGAAGCATAAATTAAATGTACATCTTTAGTTCAACTAGTATTAGTTGATTTTACTAATTCATATGACATCATTTTCTTGTAATGAGAACATCACAATTCATGCTTTTTAACAATTAGTTCTTCTTCGTACCATGTACTGACAAGTTGAAATTTATAAAAAAAATATTGTAAAATTTAGTTTCTGAAACAAAATAAGAAAACTCCGAACGAAAAATTTGTCTTTCTAATTTTTACTCAAAATTCAAACGAAGGCTCCAAAATTTTCATTGAAGGTGAATTCGAACAAAATTTGTATCAGACAAAAATTATTAAGTACTTACAAATGAGTTAATTATACTTACATGCTCCCTCAGAATAATTCCACACGTATGGGCATCCATCAACTTCTAATTTCAAACAACCCCGGTATCCATCGAATTTCGTAATCCATGATTCAATGTTAGTTATAAAATCCCAGCAAACAAACACAAAAACAACAACAAATCACCAAGCAGAAAACAACAAGCCTACATCAGAGAAACTGTGCGAAAAGTTTCTTTCCCCAACAAACTGTCAAAGACGAAATGCCGACAAAATTCCTGTCCTTGCCACCACCATGGAACAAACTGCAAGACTGATAACAAGTTAAAACGCGGCCAAGACTAGGCCCAGAAGTAGGTTACTTGTAACGAGGGATGAAGAAGAAGAACGGAAAAAAGAGAAAAAAGAACGTTTTCATCTTCCTGACGTCAGGTGGCAGGAAGAATCCCAGTGCTGGAAGCCGGCTTCTTCAGGGATGTTACATGCAGCAAACTTTCAGCGCCAAATCACATCGCCAAGGGATTCAGACGCACTCATGCTGATTTTAACGGCACGTCTTAATGAGATCTAGATATAATGAAAGGTAAATCAGAAACCCAGCGGCATTCTATTGTTCTGGATGGGATGCACCGTTTGTTGGCATTCAATTTCTGAAAGTAGGTTTGATTGAACTGCTTGTTGATTTTACAAAAGAAACGGATAGTAATTATGACCGAATGCCGCGGATGCATTGTTTCTCGAGACGTTGAGTTATTCTAAATCATTCTTCCCAAATGATAAGCTTCTTTTCAAAGAATAATTTGGATCAGTGATTTGATCGCGTGCCATATTTACGTCAAATGAATATGTAATATCGTTTGTTTTGTAAAATGAAATTTGTGTTATAATTATTTTTTACTAGCTGTACCCGCCCGGCGTTGCCCGTGCATTTAGAAAATGCAGATAAGTGAATAGTGCAGGAATAGTAGTGTGTATTGCAACAAATCATAATAGTAGCAATTTCTAGTGCAGACAAAAAATAGCTTACGTATTGTAAGTATGTATGTATGGTAGAATGTGTATATTGTATGTATGTAAGAATGTTGTATATGCGTGAAATAAGCATGGAGCGCTGTGAACGATGAGGGAATATAAAAATAACAAAAGGCAAACATTATTTTTAAGTTATTATAATTTATTCCTTAAAATTATATATCATTAAACAATTACGACAGTAACACTATTAAACAATATCAATCTCTTAATGCTATAGCGTGAACAATATTTTTTGTTAGTCCATCTTTAGCTAACACAAACAAACTGGATGGTTTACCCACTCGAGAGCATGCCACGTATAATTGTCCGTGTGAAAAACATGGTGTTCTCAAATCTAAGCCAAAAACAGACATCGTTTGACCTTGGGATTTGTTGATAGTCATTGCAAATGCCAATCTAATCGGAAACTGAATACGTTTGAATTGAATTGGCACATCTGTAGGTATAATAGGAATCCGTGGTATGAGTATATTTTCACCTCTGAAATTTGCCATTTGAAATCCTGGCTTCGATCACGTTTTTCATTAATTTTTGAATGACTAATCGCGTACCGTTGCACAGCCGGGGCGGGTTTAAATTACGAAGCAAGATAATTGGAGATCCAACCTTTATTTTTTAAAAATTTGTGTCACTTTAATGGTCGTTCATACCCCCCCCCCCTCTCGCAGTGAAAAAAAAACATTACACAGCAGATTTTGCCTAATAACTCAACACTCATGGTGTTTGATACGTTTTATTTGTTTGTAATGATGTTTTTTGGTCACAACCAATATGAAAATCACAACAAATAGTTACTTTAATTTTTAACATATATTTATCTTCTTCAGAATTTTTGACTTTTAATTTTACCTTGAATTTGACGTAAATGCAAGGTATAAAATACAGAATTTTATAAAGGTACGAAAATCAACATAATATAATTGATAGTGTATCTAATTTTTGAAAAAATAATATAAGTGCCGCAAATCAAAAACCATTTATTGCCACAATCGATTCAAAGCCCCCAAAAATGGCGCAAACGTCTATAAGAAAATTCTACAGCATCGAAGGACCCCATTGCCAATTTTAACAAAGATCCGACCAAAACTGTCATTTTGTACTATAAAAAAATATGGGGTAGATTCCCATGAGGGGATGTACCTGCATAAGGACATTACAATCATTAAAATCATTCAAAAAAAAAAAAAAAAACATGCAGCTGTTCGAAAAAATCCTTGCGGGCCTGGAATCGATCTCATTCCATCAGGCACTTCAACCTGACGCGCAGAACCACTTGACCATCGGGTCGCTCGTTGAAGTAAGGATTTACGATAACACATATTGTATTGCCGAGCAGCGATCTCGAGAAGAAGTTTTATAAATAATTTTTTTAAATTTTTCTAATTCAAAAATCGAAAATCGGGCTTCGAGATCTGGTGGCCAGCCCCTTTGTGCTTCCGCGTAAAAAATTCCAGGTCCTGCGTGCGATAGATTTGGCAGGAGAGCTCGGTCAGACAAATGGACAGACAGACAGACAGACAGACAGACACATTACACTTGCTTTTATTATTATAGATTTGTGTTTTAACTGCATGGAGCAGTATAATTCGTAGTTTTTAAAGAGAAAATACTTTATTTGGGGCTAGCTTTTATAAGCAGAGAAATGTTATGGGGAAAAGACGTTTGTAAACTGTCTTTGCGTTTATTTAAATAATAATTTAAACAATTCTCAGATGCTAAACATAACATGTTAGTGTTCCTGTCTAAATAGCGTGAATATTATTTTACCTCAGTTATTTTTAAAAGTTTTCAACGTGATAACTTTTTCTTTTTATGGGAACGAATATGCAATATTTTGCTTCATGAAGCATGCTATAATACTTTAAAATAGGAAGGAGAGAAAATCGACTTTCGGAAAGACATTTTCAATATTTGTATGCTTATAAAATTGTAATAACATATTTTTTAGTTTAATTAACACAAAATGGAGTGTTTTATGAATAGTAATTTGAAACGTAAGAGCATCCAACTAAAATGATTTATTAAATAAAAATACCACTTTACAATAAAATGACGGTTCATCAAAACATACTGAAGTGTTATGATGAATAAACAAAAAATAAAAAAGCAATATTTACTACCAAAAGTATGCTTGCTATAGTTAATATTAAGCTCTTCCGATGTCTCAAAGATAATTTCATCTTAAAGAAATTTCACGTTGCATGTTGAAAAACATAGAAGTAGTTAATTACAAAGAGTAGTGAAAGATAATTCTGAAAATCATTCTACGAAAGCTAATGGGCAATTCCACGGTAACTTTCGTTACATTTTGACCAACTCTTATGCAGTTAGCTCCTTAGTACAGACAAATATTGGTATAAAAACCTTGTACAAAAGCATTCAGTGAAAATGCCAGTCAAAAGCAAAATTAAAATGCAAAAATATTCGATGCACTTAAATTTTACAAAATTTAGCGGTCAAAAATAAGGCAGTAACTTACGTTACACAAAAAGGGAACGGCATAATATGAAAATTGGTTCTAAGGCAAATTTCTGCTCTATTACAGCTGTTTTCTTGTTTGAAGTATAATTTATCAGTTTCTTATAATATTTAGGAATTAATTTTCATAAATTTAAAATTTTATTTTAAAAATTGAATTTTATGAGAATTTTTAACTGGGTAATTTATGTTACAGTAACTTACGTTACAAAATTCACTTACAAGCATATATTTATTACAAAAACTAATGAATGAAAATTACAGCTTAGTTTAGATCAAAATACTGAAAATTAACAATTATGAGTTAAATTTACAGAAATTTAATGCCAAACTCAATGACCAATCAAAAATATTAAAACATAAGACTTTTAAATGCATACTGGCAGCTGGTATTAACAAGTTCAGGTAACTCTATTTTCGAATCATGTTTTCTCTTATAATAAATTTCCTCTGTCGTTTCTGGCCATTTCTGATTGGTTCCAACAGCAGCCATTACTTTTACTTTAAACTCGTTTTCTTCAATAATCGTCACAACTCAAGGATACAATGTATTTTCGTACTTCACCACACACCAGTCACCAGCTTTTATCTCTGTTTTTTCTTCTTGTTCCTTAAAATACTAACTAAACGAAACCTTACATTTTGTTCATTTCTGGTTCTTAAATGGTCATTGTGAATGTGCGGATCTTCAGAAATTTTTTTGATACATTTTGCTTTTTCTAACATATTTCAATACTATCAAGAGTGACTTTTATTTATGAATCTGTAATATCCACATGACTTTTCTCATACTCCTTCTACAGCGCATCTTTTCTGCAGAGTTCAGTGGCATTTTAATGCAAAACAAAATATATTTCAATTGAAAGATATAAACTATTTTTATATTTGTTTTTTCCAAAACATATTTGATAACTTTAAATCATAACAGAAGTCATTTTTGAATAATTCATAGTACATTACCTGCTAAATATTCTGAATGCAGTGATATTGTTTAAAGATAATTAATATCTTAATAGCCAAAAAGAAGCATGTAATTTATAATAAAGGTGTATTGTAATCTTATTAAGAAACAGACATTTTAAGAAATATGAGTAATCTAAATTAAGTAAATACAGTAGTACAATTAAAAGAATTATTGAATAAATTACTTCTATTAACCACATAGGTTTTATTTACAATTTACTTTATTTCGAAACACAAGTATTGAAGTTCTACTAAGGTAACTTACGCTATCTGCATATGTGGGTAACTTACGTTACACGTTTTGATTGTTGCAAAAAAAAAAAATAAATAAACAACATTCAAAAGAAAAGTACTGTGATTTGCTTAGTACACATCTATAAGATAGAAAATATAACATAGTTAACATTGTATTACCTTTTCTTTATTTGCTGTAAAAACTTGAACATGTTTTTGGTAACTTACGTTACATAGAACAGTGCCTTTTTGAATTTGACATAAATCACTTAATTAAATTGAAAACACTTGTTTCATCAATTCACAATATTAATTTAAAGTGTAATAAACAACAATCTTCCTTTGTCACATTTATCTAATGGAAAAAATTGAAACTTATCAATGTTGAAAGTTTGACCATTTGCTTCACTGAAAATAAAATACTCTAATACCAACTTCAAAGTGTTGCCGAAACTAAAAAAACTACATTCCTTACAAAAAATTGTTATAAATAAGAAACTTCTAACATTTTTAAACCAAAAAATATGCAGAACAGTCACATTACTCGAGTTTAATTTTTTCAACGCTTTTCCACACTTGCATGGAATTGCCCTAATAAGAAAAATTAAAGTAATAAATAAATTATTAAAAAAAAGTTACGGGTTTTAAAGAAAAGTAGTAAACCTATTAAAAAAAAACTAGTTTTTATGGACAGAACTATGTCTTTTAAATGATTACTGTTAAAAATATTAACGGGAGTCCTACATTATAAAAAACATAAGTCTGTAAGGAGAAATAGCTATACATTTGTTTTTAAGACTGCTATACAGAGTAATTGTTTGGCAGTGTGGATTCATACGGACATTAGTCCGGGGCTCTGAATCGCGGCCGGAGTGATTAGACGACAGGCCCGTCATTTAGGGGGGCAGGGGGAGGGTCATTTGCCCCCCCTGACTTTGAGAAATCACTGTATTTACATATAAGTGGGAGTGGTTTTTGTTGCTTTCTGGTGAAATTGTAATGTGTTTTTACCCTTTGCCCCCCCCCCCCTAGAAAAACTTGAAATGACGTCCCTGCCAGACGATGGATTTTCGAGATGCAAAAAAAAATGTCAGCGTCCAAGCATCAGCATCTATGGATGCGGCATACAAAAGAATCTTTGGGCGTTTGGCTTTGAATACCTAGCCAAAGTTAAATTTCCTACTGCAGTTTCACTTCGGAGAGAGCACAGAAGCCTCCATCTGTTGAGAAACTGCGTCACAATACTCTGTTCCATTGACATCTGTGTCTTAATGGTATTACATCTGTGTTTTAATGGTATTACTTCTGTGTCTTAATGGTATCGCGTGAAAGACTGGATGATAATATTAGGTCTGCAAAAGACGAATACATCTAAAACAGCCCCACCAAAAAAAAAAAAAGAAAGAAAAGAAAGAAAAATAATGTTAGTAATTATTCCAAGGTTCATTTTCAAAACGTATATTTACTTTTTACATCTAACCAGAGACATAAGAATAACTGTTTTTGCATAAGTATCGAAAAATTCCTCCTTGACCGAATCTAATGTTTATCTCTTCGTTGAGTCCACTAAGAAGTTCGTGCAAGCCACTTGCACGCATTGATGAAGGAAAAGCAGAACACGTGAAAAAATCACGAAATGCATGTTCTAAAGTTAGAACTAAGAAAGATGATGCGATTTGTTTTCACAACAGTTATGCTTGATGATCGTTGAAGATTTATTTGTCATGCGCTTATAATTATGACAACTGCACAATGAAGTAATTTTGATGAGTATTTAAAGGGCTCATTCTCAGACAAACACATAATAGTGGTTTAAAACTTAAAGATGAAGACTTTGGCTGATTTGATATTATCCAGGGTACACCACAAGGAGGTATGTCGCACTTTTTTTCATCTTGACATGTTAAAGACCCATCGGAAGCTATTGGTGTTTCTTTCTATTTCTGATTGAATATGACGTTTTGAAAGCATAATTACATCGTTTTTATCTTCTAGAATCATCTTGCTGCAGTTTGTGGGGTGAGGAAGTTGACATGAAAGCCCGTACCTATGGAACTGCTCTTTTCTCCGATACAGCATTTTTTTAAGCCGATTTAATTTTAAACATACTTGTTTTTGTTTTTCATTTATGAATGACTTACTTCATTAAGTTTTTGAAAACGGACATGAAATTGCGCATTTTTCTTAAAATAACCCTAAAATCGAAAGAATATCCATTTAAGGAAAAATTGAATAGGATATTTTAAAAATAATGTCAAACTATGGAAAAACCATTTGTATGTGCTAAAGGGGAATGTTTGTACTTTTTCTATAGTCTATTTTTACAGGTTTGTTGCCAATCAAATATAATGTAAATCCTGAAGTGTCACTGCACACAGAATAAATGTTGCATTTGCTGTATGTTTTAAAACTTTTATCACTAATTTCGAAAACCAGTCAAAAGACATTTTTTCAAAATCGAGTTATTAGTGCCACGTGTTTCTTCAGGGGTAGATGCATTTTAGTACAGATAAACAGCCAAAACCTTGCTTTTATAGTAAGAAGACAAAACGTTGAATTTCGGCTTGAGTGCAAAAACCAATCACGATTTCTTAGCTGGCTGGTATTGCTGGCCTGTATTGTATTTTTTTCAGAGAAGAATTCTTAATACTTATTCTGAAGGTCAGAAAAACAAATCGTTTTACTATCCTTCGAATCACATCTGAAAATATTTTTGGTTTCAAAAGGTGTTGACCACAGTATCCCAAAAAAACAAATGAATATATAAATAAATGAAAAATAATAGTAATAACCAACTCAGATGAAACTTCAGAAAGAGGAGTTCCAAAACGACCAAGAAAAATATTTTCGAAATATTTATACTTATAAACAGCTTCTTTATAGGATCAAACTAGTCCAGCTTGAGAGGTGGTAAAGTCACATATTGATGGATTCGTTCAGTCAACATTTTCACTCCTAAACAAAGAAAATCTCCAGAAATTGCCTGTTGAAAAGCGCAGAAATGGCGAGTAAAAATTCTTTTTCTTGATTATTTACTTGCATCTTTATACTCGTATTTTATCAACTGTTGATTCATGCTTTGCTTTAATTTTATTTTTTGCCGTTATCATTATAGTTTCCCATGAATGTAAAAAAAAAAAGAAATCAAAACTTAAATAATCTCAAACCGTTACTGATTGAGTATGAATATTTCTATACCAACATTTTACACTGACTGACTACTAATACTGAGAGCATAGTTATAATGATTTATAGAGACAAGTAGTTAGTTATCTCTCCACCAACTAAGACAGGACAAGTATCTTATAAAATAATGATACTAGTTACTACTAAGTAAATAAGTAATGTTTCTAACTACAGGGTGTTTCATATTTAATGGGACAAAAAGAAAACACATTTGTGGAAGTTGTAATTGGTACATTTAGAAAATTCAAATTCAACTCAAAACTACATTTATTTGAGTTTCTGTAGGTGTTCAATATGTAGCCCTCCGGTGACATGACAAATGTCTGTACGGTTATTAAGCTCCTGCCCCATTCGTGATAGCATATTCCGTGTGATGGAGTTAACGCTGCAGTTTTCCTCAGCTTCAGTTCTTCTAAGTCCTGAAGAAGTGGAGGCACAAACACCCAGTCTTTAACGAAATCTAGGAGAAAGAAGTCACAGGGCGTTAGATCTGGAGATATCGCCGACCAATGAAGCAATTTTAAATAATTTTTCTCAGAACAGCCAATTCAGCGATGGGTAGACTTTCATTCAGAAACTCATGAACGTTTTTATTCCAATGTGGGAAGCACCATTTTGCTGCAAAATGAACTCAAGAACTGTTTCCTCCAGCTAGGGGTGTAATCACTCAGAGAGCATGTCTTGGTAAACGTCCCCATTAATTCTTGTGAGAAAACGCAGTACGCTTTTTCCTGTATGGACGACATTTTGTTTAACAGCGCCTCTGGCGACACGTTCGTCATTCGATGATGATGTTTTCTTGCTGCCAAATAAAATTTGTATAGTTGTAGTTTTTAAATATTTTTTTTCTTCTAAATAAATCCATTACAGCAGGCACACTGCGCTATCCTTTGTGTCTCATTCAATATGAAACAATAGCCTGTAGTATTCTCATATTTATGATGAAATCCCATAAAAATTGAGAGCTAAGCTTAGAAAATAGACTTGAACGATTTGTTTATTGCAAAAACTAGTTTTGAGTAAAAGTTTTCATGATTTTTTTTAGCATAGAAGTCAAGAAGTACGAAACTATTTTTTTTGTCGGCGAAGTATCCAAATAAGGTCTACTTTAAGCGGCGGAAGGGCAAAATAGAGAAGGGGTTAACTAAACAAAAATATTAACAAAAAAGTGATCAAAATTTGGTAAGAGATTATAAAGAAAAAAAGTATTCAGCTTAGTATATTAAACCAGTACACCTAATTACCTATTTTCTCATTGGCTTTAGGGAACTTGAATTTCTGTAATTTATATTTCTTTAATCTCATTAAGAACTTTTAGTTTCTACCGTTCTGAGTAGCCATTTGCTTCAGAAGGAGAAATTATTTTTATTTCTATACGAGTAACTTCCGCTAAAGTTTTTCGATTAAATCTCATTAATATTTATTAACTTTCTCTCAATTTGCGGCTTTGTAAAGTAGAGCGGCTTTGTAAAGTTAAAAAAAAACTCCATATTGCTAACTTTAACGAAATAATGTTTCTTTCAGCATTAATTTCTCGTATCTCTGATATTACTACTATTAAAATCTGCCCGCGTATGTCTGTCCGACTGAAGATCGAACTCCTCAAAAACTGCTGAGCGTAGAGAATCAAACATAGTACCATTCGACTCGAAATTTTCTAAGGAAGACAATAAGACCAACCGCGTAATTCTACGACGTCAATTAGGTGAGATACTAATTTCAACGTTAATTAAATTTTTGCACTTTTTAAAATTCCAAGACATTTATTCCTTTTCGTTGCCATTTTGAATTAAAACTTTAAAAAAATTTCTTGAACTATTTAGAATTCCAAGACTTTTATTTCTTTCCGTTGCCATTTTTAATTAAAAAGTTAATTAAATTTTTGAACTATTAAAATTTCCAAGACTCTTATTTCTTGCCGTTGCCATTTTGAGTTAAGACGATAGTTAAATTTTTGAACTATTTAAAATTCCAAGACATTTATTTCTTTCCGTTACCATTTTAAATTAAAACTAGCTGCGTGGCCCGGCGTTGCACGGGCAGTTTGAGAAAACTACTCGCCGCCAAGGCGGCTCGCTTTTAAAGTAGTGAGGAAAGTTTCAATAAACTACTCGCCACCAAGGCGGCTCGCCTTTAAAGTAATGAGGAAAGTTTAAACAGTCTACTCGCCGTCAAGGCGGCTCGCCTTTACAGTAGCAAGGAAAGTTTCAACAAACTACTCCCCGCTAAAGCGGCTCGCTAAAAAGCTTTCCTGCATCAAAAAGGCAATCGAATTATTTGCACATGCTTCCTCAGAAATAATGACGATGTCAAGTAGCGCATACTTAGCACTCTCCCTAAATAACAAATAAAATTCCTTACCGAAAACAATTATTTCCAAACAGCTTTCTTCCTGTAGCAATTAGGTGAGATACTAATTTCAACGTTAATTAAATTTTTGCACTTTTTAAAATTCCAAGACATTTATTCCTTTTCGTTGCCATTTTGAATTAAAACTTTAAAAAAATTTCTTGAACTATTTAGAATTCCAAGACTTTTATTTCTTTCCGTTGCCATTTTTAATTAAAAAGTTAATTAAATTTTTGAACTATTAAAATTTCCAAGACTCTTATTTCTTGCCGTTGCCATTTTGAGTTAAGACGATAGTTAAATTTTTGAACTATTTAAAATTCCAAGACATTTATTTCTTTCCGTTGCCATTTTAAATTAAAACTAGCTGCGTGGCCCGGCGTTGCACGGGCAGTTTGAGAAAACTACTCGCCGCCAAGGCGGCTCGCTTTTAAAGTAGTGAGGAAAGTTTCAATAAACTACTCGCCACCAAGGCGGCTCGCCTTTAAAGTAATGAGGAAAGTTTAAACAGTCTACTCGCCGTCAAGGCGGCTCGCCTTTACAGTAGCAAGGAAAGTTTCAACAAACTACTCCCCGCTAAAGCGGCTCGCTAAAAAGCTTTCCTGCATCAAAAAGGCAATCGAATTATTTGCACATGCTTCCTCAGAAATACTGACGATGTCAAGTAGCGCATACTTAGCACTCTCCCTAAATAACAAATAAAATTCCTTACCGAAAACAATTATTTCCAAACAGCTTTCTTCCTGTAGAATTAGTTGCAAAATTCTAAACGAAAAAGTTGTTTTAATATTTGGATCGCAGCTAAAAAAAAAGTCCCTCTTAAAAACAGCAATTGCAATTTTATTTAAAAACACATTTTCAAAATGGTACTAGAGAAAAAATATAAGTCATTAATTAGAAAAAAAAAACAATTTTTTGAACTTTGTTGTAACACGTATTCAAAATGACAACGGAAAAAAAAACTCTTCTATTTTAAAAAGTTCAACAATTTAATTGACGTTTTTATTCAAAATGGCAACTGTAAGAAATAAATGTCCTGGAATCTTAAGTAGTTCAATAATTTAATTTACGTTTTAATTCAAAATGGCAACGATAAGAAATAAATGACTTGGAATTTTAAATAGTTCAATAATTTAATTAAAGTTTTTAATTCAAAATGGCAATGGAAAGAAATAAATGTCTTGGAATTTTAAAAAGTGCAAAATTTAATTAACGTTGAAATTAGTATCTCAGCTAATTGACGTCATAGAATTACGCAGTTGGTCTTATTGTCTTCCTTAGAAAATTTAAAATCGAATGGTACCTCATTCGATTCTCAACTCTCAGTGGTTTTTGAGGAGTTCAAGCTTCAGACGGACAGACAGACGCGCGCAGATTTTAATAGTATTAACTAGCTGCGTGGCCCGGCGTTGCACGGGCTGTAATGTAGTGAAGGCAGTTTGAGAAAACTACTCGCCGCCAAGGCGGCTCGCCTTTAAAGTAGTGAGGAAGTTTAAATAACCTCTCGCGCCAAGGCGATCGCCTTTAAAGTAATGAGGAAAGTTTAAACAGTTTACTCGCCGTCAAGGCGGCTCGCCTTTACAGTACGAGGAAAGTTTCAATAAACTACTCGCCGCCAAGGCGGCTCGCCTTTAAAGTACCAAGGAAAAGTTTAATAAACTACTCCCCGCTAAAGCGGCTCGATAAAAAGCTTTCCTGCATCAAAGAATCAATCGAATTATTTGCACGTGCTTCCTCAAAAAAAAATCTGGTATGGACACCACACTACTTCCTTTTACGTGTAAATTTCTTAGTAGTTGCCTTAAGTGTTAAAAGAAGTGCTTGGAGTGAGCAAGGTAACAATTCAAATATTTACTCCCCTAATCCGCCACGAAACAATGCAAAAAATATTTTACAATGGTTAATTTTCTAAATATGGCTGATTTTAATATCATTCAGTGAATTTTTCGCAAAATATCGCCAATAGCGCCAAGTTGAACCCAAATTCAAAAAATAATTTTTTCGCCAAATTTGTCGCCAACTTGGCGATATGTCGCCAAGTTGGCGTCAAACACTTGGCGACCAAAAGCTTGGCGACATATCGCCAAGTGGTAGCGCCAATTCACATCACTTGAATCTGTATTGAAATTAACACTGATTTACCCCTAAAAAGGGGTAAAACACCCCCTTGGGAACATTCAAATGCAACCACAAGGGGAGGTGCACAACTAGACCATCCTCAGAGCCTACAATACCAAGCTAGAAGCTTCTACGGCATATAGTTTTTGAGTTATGCGACCCACATACGCACATACAGACGTCACGAGAAAACTGTCGTAACTAACTCGGGGGTGGTTGAAAAGGATTTTTCGGCTGCTTATATGTTGGTAGGTACATATGCACGTGCTGAAAGGTCGAAAAAACTACTGAACATTCATTCGGGGGTGAGCAAAATCAAAATTTAGACTCAAATTTGAGTGATTTTTTTTTCGCGATCACAATACTTCCTTTACTTCGTAAAAGGAAGTAAAAAAGACGATGCCAAGTAGCACATACTTAGCACTCTCCCTAAATAACAAATAAAATTCCTTACCAAAAACGATTATTTCCAAATCGCTTTCTTCCTGTAAAATTAATTGCAAAATTCTAAACGAAAAAGTTCTTTTAATATTTGGATCGCAGACAAAAAAAGTCCCTTCTAAAAACAGCAATTGCAATTTTATTTAAAAACACATTTTCAAAATGGTATACCAGAGAAAAAATATAAGTCATTAATAATTAGAATAAAAACAATTGTTAGAACTTTGTTGTAACACGTATTCAAAATGACAATGGAAAGAAATAACACTCTTTAATTTTAAAAAGTTCAATAATTTAATTAACGTTTTAATTTAAAATGGCAACAGTAAGAAATAAATGTCTTGGAATTTTAAATAGTTCAATAATTTAATTAACGCTTTAATTTAAAATGGCTACGGAAAGAAATAAAAGTCTTGGAATTTTAAATAGTTCAATAATTTAATTAACGTTTTAATTCAAAATGGCAACGGTAAGAAATAAAAATCTTGGAATTTTAAATAGTTCAACAATTTAATTAACGTTTTAATTCAAAATGGCAACGGATAGAAATAAAAGTCTTGGAATTTTAAATAGGGTCAGGTGGGGGAAAGTGGGGCTAAAATCAAGCTTTTTTTGGATTAGGCCCTAAAATCTGACTATTAAATTAATTTTAATGAAAATTTTGATGCAATTTATATACATTGGACTCATATAGATTAAGTATAAAGCAGATTTATTCAATTTTGAAGGTTTATTTTCTCTCAGTGATACATTTAAAAGATCGTGTTTTGGTAGACCCACTTTCCCCCATGGTGGGGGAAAGTGGGACTAGTTTAGAAATACGTGTATATTAGCACAAAAAATGTAAAAATTGTTTTTTAAGTAAGAATACAGTAGAATAAATGCACCTTAACTACATTTAAATGCAGAAACGTAAATATTTATACATTTTTAATTCTGGTATTTAATTAAAGAAATAATGTCAACAGAATTCGAGCATTGATTATCGATCAGATGGGAAAGCACTGATTAAAAACAACATTGATCTAAAAACATTGTTATAAAAAATGAGAACTTTTGTTTAGTCATTCAATGAAATTACGAAAATATAGAGAATAGTGTTAAAAATAAAGTTTTAAACCTTTATAGACGTTGACTTAAGAGACCAGATGAATCAGCTCCATATAACACTTAGCTAAGCCTAATCATAGACCCACTTTACCCCACCTCAGAAAAAAACTTAAAAAAAAACGAATTTTCAAATTTTTTCTTACTTTTATATGGCGATAAGTTCTATGAATAATCCACTTTAACTCTGTACAAAAAATTATCGATTACGCTTCTTAATAAAGGTGTTTTAAAGAAGTTTATTAGCAGCTTAAATTTCATTTCGTATGGAACGAACATTAACTAATATTTTTTTCATTATTTAAATTACTGCCAGATTTTAAAACTAAAACAAAATTATTTGCTGTAATCTCAATTCGCGTCTCAAAAAAAGAATTAACCAATTATCTTAATTAGAATCGAATAAATTGGTGTTTTTCGAAATAGCCCCACTTTACCCCATGGACCCACTTTCCCCCACCTGACCCTAGTTCAACAATTTAATTAACACTTTAATTTAAAATGGCGACTGAAAGAAATATATGTCTTGGAATTTTAAATAATTCAATAATTTAATTAACGTTTTAATTAAAAATGGCAACGGTAAGAAATAAAAGCCTTGGAATTTTAAATAGTTGAACAATTTAATTAACGTTTTAATTCAAAATGGCAACGGTAAGAAAAAAAAGTCTCGGAATTTAAAATAGTGCAATAATTTAATTAACGCTTTAATTTAAAATGGCGACTGAAAGAAATAAATGTCTTGGAATTTTAAATAGTTCAATAATTTAATTAACGTTTTAATTCAAAATGGCAACGGTAAGAAATAAAAGTCTTGGAATTCTAAATAGTTCAACAATTTAATTAACGTTTTAATTCAAAATGGCAACGGTAAGAAAAAAAAGTCTCGGAATTTAAAATAGTGCAATAATTTAATTAACGCTTTAATTTAAAATGGCGACTGAAAGAAACAAATGTCTTGGAATTTTAAAGAGTTCAATAATTTAATTAACGTTTTAATTCAAAATGAAAACGGTAAGAAATAAAAGTCTTGGAATTCTAAATAGTTCAACAATTTAATTAACGTTTTAATTCAAAATGGCAACGGTAAGAAATAAAAGTCTTGGAATTTTAAATAGTTCAACAATTCAATTAACACTTTAATTTAAAATGGCGACTTAAAGAAATAAATGTCTTGGAATTTTAAATAGTTCAATAATTTAATTAACGTTTTAATTCAAAATGGCAACGGTAAGAAATAAAAGTCTTGGAATTTTAAATAGTTCAACAATTTAATTAACACTTTAATTTAAAATGGCGACTGAAAGAAATAAATGTCTTGGAATTTTAAATAGTTCAATAATTTAATGAACGTTTTAATTAATATCTCAGCTAATTAACGTCGTACAATTACGCGGTTGGTCTTATTGTCTTCCTTAGAAACTTTCGAATCGAATGGTATTATGTTTGATTCTTTACGCGCAGCGGTTTTTGAGGAGTTCAAGCTTCAGACGGACAGACAGACAGACAGACAGGCAGGCAGACAGACAGGCAGACAGACAGACAGATAGATAGACAGACAGACGCGGATAGATTTTAATAGTAGTAATGTTAATTAATTGAACTTTTTAAAATTAAAGAGTGTTATTTCTTTCCGTTGTCATTTTGAATACGTGTTACAGCAAAGTTCTAACAATTGTTTTTATTCTAATAATGACTTGTATTTTTTCTCTGGTACCATTTTGAAAATGTGTTTTTAAATAAAATTGCAATTGCTGTTTTTAGCAGGGACTTTTTTTGACTGCGATTCAAATATTAAAATAACTTTTTCGTTTAGAATTTTGCAATTAATTTTACAGGAAGAAAGCGGTTTGGAAAAAATTGTTTTGGTAAGGAATTTTATTTGTTATTCAGGGAGAGTGCTAAGTACGCGCTACTTGACATCGTCTTTATTTCTGAGGAAGCATGTGCAAATAATTCGATTGACTTTTTGATGCAGGAAAGCTTTTTAGCGAGCCGCCTTAGCGGGGAGTAGTTTGTTGAAACTTTCCTTGGTACTTTAAAGGCGAGCCGCCGTGGCGGCGAGTAGTTTGTTGAAACTTTCCTCGCTACTGTAAAGGCGAGCCGCCTTGGCGGCGAGTAGTTAGTTAAAACTTTTCTCACTACTTTAAAAGCGAGCCGCCTTGGCGGCGAGTAGTTTTCTTAAACTGTCTTTACTACATTAAAGCCCGTGCAACGCCGGGCCACGCAGCTAGTTTATTACATACATTTTGTTTAATCTAATTAATAGAGAGAGAGTTTGGTCACTTTAATCTCATTATTACATGTTTCATTTATGTTATTTTCTTTTGAAACAACTGGCTTGTTAAACGCCACGTTGATGATCCATACCAATTTGATTTTATTCATATTGTTTGAGACAAAGTGTTGCGGGGTCGACTTTAGCTCAAAAAATATGAATTGCTAACGTTAATTAACATATGTCTCGAATATCTATTGATTCTTTCCTTAATGAAATATTTTTAAATCGAGATTATAAGTAACGGTTGTATAAAATTCAATACATTTTTCCATGATTTAAAAAAAATTGTCGATAAAAACTATAATATTACCCTCGCAGTGCTTAAACTTTTTTTTTTTTTTTTTCAAATCAACTGCTCATATTCTGTACGTTTTATCGGGATACTCTGTACTCTTGCACTCCTGCATTCCGCTTATGTTCTGCTATAGCTTTAGTTATCATTGCAAAACATTTTGAAGAGTAAAACGAATAATGAGGTTTATAACTGGATTTTTTAACGTTTTGAATAAAACACGTGAAAAGTGTTCAAACCAATGAATTGTAAAGTGTTTTTATTTTTGTCACTAATCCCGTATTGCTTACAGGTGTTTTACATACAGGGTGATTCAGAACATTATGTACAAATTTGGAGGAGAGGTAGAGAACACGATAGCAAGCAAGAATAAAAAGGGAACATATGGTCGCAAGCGCAATGCTGCTGCACTACATGGGCACGAAACAAGACACTGATGAATGTGAAACAGGTCATAAATTTATTACACAAAGATGATTTTAGACAACACTTTTTTAACAAAAAAGCTTTAAAGCGGTTAATTTAAGTGGCGACGAATAGCTCTAACTCACGCGTCACAATGATAACGCAACGATGGATGAAAGTTTGTCAGAAGGTCTCTTTATTGCAGCGATCGGAGCGTTCTCATTGCAACATATAAATCACAACTGTAGCTGCATGTATTACAAAAACTGCTTTAAGCCCTTCTTAAAAACTAAAATGTAGTGTAGAATCTCATTTGTGAAATAATTTATCATTATTTGTTACTTGTTTCGCATCTTTCAGTCGCTTTGTGTGCATGTAGCGAGTCAGCATTGCATTCGCGACAGTACTTCCTTTAAAGGATTCTTGCTTGCTATCGTGTTTTCTACCTCCACTCCAAATTTGTACACGATATTTTGGGTAACCCCGTATAGTTGCACGTAAACGGAAACTTGTAGTATTTCCAATTATTCAAAAATTTCAATTTTGTGATAACAATAGAGTTAATTTCCCTCGGATAATCGAAATTCTATTGAAGTACAATATACTCCGGTAAATTGAGTCAGTGGTTAATTGAATCAACTGCTTTAATTAATCAAATACTCTAGGACAGACGTGATTCATATAAACGGCAACCACTGTATAAAGGAAGGGGACTCCATTTTAGCCTGGAAATAGCTATTTGCTACACTTTCTACCGAATTTGTGCTTTATTTACGTTAATTTTCTAACTTCAATCATTGTATAAAGGACGGAATAAATCCTCTTTCGGACCATGAAGTCAAGATCCAGTCAACTTTGGTCAGACACAGCTGCAATGAAGTTAACCTGGAAGCTTTGCTGTCAGTAACGGTCACCCTCTCTGGAGCAAAAGACTTGGGATGAATCTCGCTGCGCAACTTACCCCGATGACCTCATGACTTTCAACATCACTCTTTTTTCTTCTTAGCCCTTCCTCGCACACCAACCGAGGGACAGGAAGTTCTGGATTCATCGCTTCCGGACATGCCCTCCACAACAGTTTCTCTACTTCTTCAAATTACAGTCACGTAACTATTTGTAGAAGTTGTCTTCATCTTAAGCCACAAGGTGCACGTTTTCCAACATAATTTTTAGGGTATAAGATGTTGTAAGTTGAACTCTTGCTCTGTATTTATTTGATCCACCTGTTTGTATAGCCATTGTACAAAATTACTGTCATTCTTCAGCATATCCTAATTATTTCAAAGGCAGTAGCACAATAATCAATTAATTTTACATAAGGAAACTCAAGGAATACAAAGAGTTATCTTTCTTCCACTTGCTTCTTTCTTTTTTTTTTCTTCAGCGGGTTTCCTAAGTTTCCTTCTTTTACATCTCGGTAATGGAATATTTTCCGTTGAAATGTGCCAGCACTTACTTTCAATGTAAATCAAAAAGCCTCATTACTAAGCACACGGTAAAAGAGTTTTCATTTACTAAAGATACATATAGTTTTCAGCAGACAATATGAATACAAAGGTATCGGGAAGAACTCGTATTAGGGGAAGAGATAATTGCAATGTTCTTTTGCAATAGCTATAGATCAGGATAAGAAGAAAACTCTGAATTCAGTCAAAACCCGTTGTGTCGAAAACAGGATATAGCGATCATCTAACTGCAGTACGGCTTTTAAATGGTTCTTATTGATATCCTATATTATTAATGTATTTTCAGATGCTTGTAATGATCCCTAACTGCTGAAAAATTAGCTATAGCGGTTCAAACGTTTCGAAAGTTACACGCCTTTTATTACACGTATCCCCGTTCGTAATCAATTGTTTCTCAGCCAAACACAGTGTTGAACATTTTCCCCCTTTCTTTGCTTTCTCTTTTTCTTTTCTTTCTTCTTCTTCTTTTTTCTTTGTTTTGCCCGACTGCAATCGTAGATAATCATGTTGCATACCTGTTTTCCATAGTTCAGCAAAAAATTTGATGAAATTAAATAGAGGCTAAAAGTTTGCAGCCAAAAAAAGAGCACCTTTTGAATACTTTGGGTTAACAAAAAAGGGTAAAATTTTATTTGTTTATTGCTAAGTATAGTTATTCATATCCATATTTAGCTTTATTTTCATCTAATTACTGATGGAAACATTATGTTATAAAAATTTTCATTACAGAACTCCCTTAACACGAAAGAAAACTTTCTTTGGGAAATCAGACTCAGCGAATCTTCAGTTTTATCAATTGCCGAAGCCAGCCCGTTGGCAGTTCGTTATAGCGGGGTTCTTCTGTATTATGTTGCCCAAACCGAAAGATTTTATTATACAAATAACTTTCAGACAAACATTAATTTTAATTGATATCTGGGTATACGATCTGTTGTAGTGTAACATGATTTTAAGTATCATACAAAAATATCGCGGAATGGATTGTCAGCCATTAACATTGCATCATTCTTTTGAATCATTAAAACATTTTTATTCATCTGCAGTCGTATTATTTTGTTTTGGATTGTTCTAAAAACTTACCCTTGTGTAGGAATACAATGTTATTATGTATAAGAGCGTTAATTATTTTCACAAGAAAGTATATTTCAGATTAAAATTTGGGGAGGAATAAAATACTTTGAATAATACACGGGCGATACTTCAGCCTTTTAAGATAGACTGA
>JAXGGA010010120.1:0-48361 GCA_038373865.1 Uloborus plumipes
GCACAAAAATAGGCGTCAGTTGAAAAAATCGCCGAGAATCTCAGTTATTAAAATCTTGCAGCAAATTTGGCAAAATTCCTGTTCAATCGGATACTAAGGAATTGCCCTATTATAAGTACACTAGGTGGCCAAAAGTATCCGGACACTTTCAAAAATTCACATTTTTACATATAGCTCGAGAAATAAGTGATCAATTGTTCTTTAACTTTAGTCATACAAAATATAGGCTTCACCGAACATTTCCAAGTTGAAATTAAATTACCCTTGCATTTGGGGGACGACAAGAAGGGGGTTGAAAGAAAAACCGCTTTTTGACCATAACTCTTCGAAAATAGCTCGGAATAAGCTATCAATTTCAGTAATTAATTAGCATACTATGTATAATTACTGTACAAATTTTTATGAACGTACCACTCTTACTTCTGAAGATATGAAACATTTTTGAAAAAACGGCAATTTTATTTGAAGGGTTTTTGCTCATAACACGCAGAGTTTTTGATCAAACCTTATCACAACTTCAGGAAAGATGACAAAATACAAGAGAAAGAACATACTAAAGCGGTAAATAAAAATATTAAAAATTCGATGAGATATGAACGTTAAAAGGAAATAATTTTTCACGGCGCATGCGCGAACGACAGAAATTTATAACTACAAAAATATTGTAGCCTGATTTATACTGCATCTTATAAAAAAAGTTCCAGTTGAATATCATGAAAAATGAAAAAAGATATCAGCGATCTAGTGAGCTGTATTTCATTCATTCTCAGGCAGTACATAAATAGTGAGGGTCTGTCCACAAAGAGCTATTTTTAAATTAAAGGTTATTGCGTCGTCTTTCAAAACCAACGTTTCAGAGGGTGTTCGGATACTTTTGGAAACGTACGTATAAGGTCTTTTTGGCCGAACAAACGAAATGTGACTTCTATGCCGAATATAAATTTTCAAACTTTTCAATTTAACATTGAAAAAAAATGATCGATTGTCACCACACTATTTGTGGACAACCCCTCACTATTTATGTATTGTTTGCGACTGAATGAAATACAGCTCACTAGATCGCTGATATCTTTTTCATTTTTCATGATATTCAACTGGAACTTTTTTTATAAGATGCAGTATAAATCAGGCTACAATATTTTTGTAGTTATAAATTTCTGTCGTTCGCGCATGCGCCGTGAAAAATTATTTCCTTTTAACGTTCATATCTCATCGAATTTTTAATATTTTTATTTACCGCTTTAGTATGTTTTTTCTCTTGTATTTTGTCATCTTTCCTGAAGTTGTGATAAGGTTTGATCAAAAACTCTGCGTGTTATGAGCAAAAACCCTTCAAATAAAATTGCCGTTTTTTCGAAAATGTTTCATATCTTCAGAAGTAAGAGTGGTACGTTCATAAAAATTTGTACAGCAATTATACATAGTATGCTAATTAATTACTGAAATTGATAGCTTATTCCGAGCTATTTTCGAAGAGTTATGGTCAAAAAGCGGTTTTTCTTTCAACCCCCTTCTTGTCGTCCCCCAAATGCAAGGGTAATTTAATTTCAACTTGGAAATGTTCGGTGAAGTCTATATTTTGTATGACTAAAGTTAAAGAACAATTGATCACTTATTTCTCGAGCTATATGTAAGAATGTGAATTTTTGAAAGTGTCCGGATACTTTTGGCCACCTAGTGTATCAGAGAAAGTGACCAATCAAAGCAAACAAATTTAAGAAATACCGTTAAGTTGTATTTAAAGCTCCATCAAATTCGAAAATAATGAACCTAATCAATTTATTAGTTGCCAATCTCTTCTAGCGGTTACGTTACCGATACTCTAAAACACATATTTACAAAATTCGAGAAAATAATTGACGCCGTGAACAATCTACTAATGTTTTAAAATACAAATCATAGAGTAAAAGCTCGTTCAAGAGCTGGCGCGTTCGTTTCCAATGTCTATGTAAAAACCTTTATATTAACCTAAAAAAAAATTACTTTTTGATTTGACTTGAGAAAAGCCTTGAACATTTAATGCAAAAAGCGGAAATGATATACGCAATTCTAGCTATCGACAGGGAGTTGAGATGATGCACTAAATACTGAATTACTTTGCTGGAAGCCTTCGCGGATTTATGCGAAAAATGTACCTTAAATTGGAATGAAAAAAGCGCTACCAATCAAACTTTTTCGAATATCGTTAGAAATTATAGCCATTGTGTTATTCTGATGTATAAGCTACATTATAGTAAAAGTTTCATTAAAATCCATTCAGTAGTTTTTGCGTGAAAGAGGAACAAACATCCAAACATCCAAACATCCAAACTTTCGCATTTATAATAGTATTAAGATGTCTCAGATATTTATCACTGTTTTCTAACAAATCTAGTCATACAATTAATACCGAAAAAATTTCTAAGAAAATGTTGTGCTTTGTTAACGTTGATTTTTCAATAGAAGAATAGTTTACTTTGAGCCGCGTTACACAGGGTACAAATGTAGAAAAATTTTAAATGCTTTCTGACAAGTAAGGTTCCTTCTTATGTGAGGTCGGCGATCAGGGTCGGGTTTTTACTTCCTTTTACGTAGTAAAAGGAATCGCGAAAAAAAAATTCAATCAAATTTGGGTCTAGATTTCGATTTTGTTCACCCCCGAATGAATGCTGACTAGTTTTTTCGGCTTGTCAGCACATGCATAGCATATGTACCTACCAACATATAACCAGTCGAAACATCCTTTTCAACCACCCCCGAGTTAATTACGACAAGTTTTCTCGTGACGTCTGTATGTACGTATGTATGTATGTGCGTATGTAGGTCGTATAGCTCAAAAACTATATGCCGTAGAAACTTCTAGCTTGGTATGTAGGCTCCAAGTAGAGTCTAGTTGTGCCCCTCCCCTTGTAGTTGCATTCGCATGTTCCCAAGGCGGTGTTTTACCCCTTTTGTGGGGTAAATCAGTATTAATTTCAATGCTGACTAAAGTGATATGAATTGGCGCGACCACTTAGCGATATATCGCCAAAATTTTGGTCGCCAAGTGTTTGATGCCAACTTGGCGATATATCGCCAAGTTTGCGATAAATTTGGCGAGAAAAATATTTTTGAATTTGGGTTCAATTTGGCGCTATTGGCGATATTTTGCGAAAAATCAACTGAATCAACTAAAATCGGCGATATTTGGAAAATTAATCATTGCAAATCATTTTTTTTTGCATTTTTTCGTGGCAAACTAGGGTGTAAATGTTTGAGTTATTATGTTGCTCACTCCAAGCACTTTTTTAACACTTAAGACATCTACTAAGAAATTGACAAGTAAAAGGAAGTAGTGTGGGCTCCATACCAGATTTTTTTTTAATTTAATCTTAGTACCTATTTGTTTCTTTCTCTTATTACCGACACACATACAACGACTACATTATGATTCATTCTTCTTAGCTATTATGACTATGATTATTTTTTTACTAATTTTACTACATGGTTCAAATACATTATCAGTTGATTTTATTGTGCTTAATGGAACAAGAGTTTTCATTGGCTATACTGCGATAAATTCCTGTTGAAATTATCGAAAACGGAGACAAGAAAAGAGAAATGGTTAAATGAGTAACGGTAAAGGAGGGCATGAAGCTTCTCGTAGAACGTTAGACATTTTTACCGAAAGACACACACAAACGAAGGTTTGTATTTTGAATAACGAACTAAGAAATAAACGAGAAATAATCTTAAAAACATTAAAATACATAAGCAAAACAAAGCACGACGAAAACAAGGACACAAGAATTAAATTTAATTCAGAAATCATATCTCTTGAACGAAGGGGATGAGTTTAGGATGAGATGAGTCCCCTAGTAGTTGCTTCAAAGATGGGTGAAACTGATTAAAGGATAGCGTTGATAAAAAAAATGATAAAATTTAAAAAAAGCTCATTTTTAAAAAAACTACAGTGAACTCTCACTTATACGCCGGACCCAGGGACCAACAGAAAAAGGCGCATAACTGAGAGAGACGTATAAGCGAACAAGCCTATTTAAAGGTCTAAAAAGCAACATAAGTTCTGTAAGAGCATGAATAAGAACGTTTGTATAGAAAAGTGACATATTACTGCGGATTGGCATTTGGCAATTACTGTAACGTAACTACATTGATAAAGAGAAAACAAGAATTGCAGTTTACCTAATCACAAATTCTTCCCTTTAAAACGATACATAATAGATAATTGTCCCTCACCGAACTCTAGTTCATGCGAGAAAAAGGCCTTCCGTGAGCAATAAAAGCGAAAGATTAAAGAAGAAAGTGAAGAAACATGCTTATTTTTTAAAGAAAATAAAATAAATTTTTAATATTTTACAAAAAATTCGGCGTATAAGTGAAATATTTGCCTTAAAAGCGACGCATAAACGAATGATATTATCATTATTATGCTATAGAATGTGCTGGGACTATTGAAAACCGTCGTATAAGTGAAAAAGGAGCGTAAAGGAGGCGATGTATAAGTGAGAGCTCACTGTATCTTTTTTTTTTTTTTTTTTTGTACATTCTAAATAGTACATTTTTTTAAAAAAGAGAACTATTTTTTTTCACGAACTTTAAAAATGTTGAAAAAATTATTGCAAATACGGAGGTTGTTTTTTTTTTCAACCTCCGATAAGCTATGAAAAATAAACAGTTTTAAATGCAAAAAATATTTATTATCAAAAGTAAGGTATAATGCTTTACAATTCTCTACATAATCACCTTGACTATTGAAGCATTTGTTATATCTGTGAATAAGTTCTATAATAGCCTCCTCGTAAAACGTTGCCGCCAATGATTTGAAGTGAGTTGTGACGGCGTCTTAGGGTTCCACGCCCCTGGAAGCACGATGTCTTTCCAGACATCAAGCAGGGGTCCTCCATGTCCTTGCTTCAGTTCAGGGACAGATGAAAGTCACAATGGTGCTCGGTCGGAACTTTTTGGTGGGTGTTCAAAAATGTCCCACTGAAATTGCTGGAGGAACCGTTGAGTTACACGAGCGCTATGATGACGGGCATTGCCATGCCCCCTGCTTGGGGTCTGGAAAGGCATTGTGCTTCCAAAGTGGATTGGAACCCAAAAACACCGCCACAACTCACTTCCAATCACTGGCGGCGACGTTTTACGAGGAGGCTATGAAGCTTGTTCACAGATATAACAAATGCTTCAGTTGTTAAGGTGATTATGCAGAGAATGGAAGAGCATTGTACCTTACTTTTGATAATAAATGTTTTTTGTATTTGAATTCGTTAATTTTTTATAGGGATGATTCTCTGTAAACTGGTAATTGGCTGTCCGGACTGAGTATTTTGAAAATAATAACGTGTAATAAAGTAATTATCGCTCTTAATACAAGTAAAGCATTATTACTTTATGGCCCAATTGTATTTGGAGTGATAACAATTTAATATTTTTTTCTAGAAATTATCTAAGCGTCAAAAACACAGTCCCCTGGCTGTCCCAATCCCATAGTCTAACTGTTAAAGATGGTATTTCAAAAAACCTATTTACACTACATAAATTTGGCAATTAATATCAAAAAATAGAATAATGAAGCTATATTGTTCTTATGAAATAAGGTATAATTACGTATTTCTAAAAGTTAAAATTGTCATGTAAATTCTGTCCGGAGTTTTTTCAAACAGTCTCCTGCACTAAATTCAAAGCTGTAATACGAAAAATCTATAACTTTTGCAAATTCTTTTTGGCATGAAGTTTAAAGTAATCAGTGTAAATTTGCCGAAATCACCGAGAACGGTGTTGAAACGGTACTTTGCTTAGTTTGAGAGCCACATTTGTGATGAAAATATGCATCAGGGTCGTTGCGAAAACAATCCTCTGGGAAGTGATTTTATTAATGTCAATTAATTTAATTATAAAACATAGTTGGTTATTATGTCCACGATGTGTGCCTAAATTTATAGGTAGTCTCGTAACTAATTATGTTCCAATAGTTTTGCAGATATTACGCTACAAAGAGCAAAAACACAGTCACCTGGCACAGTCCCCTGCCTAGTTATACTAGGCGGGGACTTACCCCCTATCATGATTTATCGGAAAAACACAAACTTCAATTGACCCTCTTTCAAACCAAAGTAAAATTCATTTTCTGAGAAATAGTATTATAATTATACGAACATTTCAAAAAACCGTGCCCTCACAGATTTCGTGTGAAAAATGACGAGTTTACAGAGAATCGCCCATAGTCTATCGGAACTCGTAAAAAAACAACCCTCGTACTTTTCCTACGCACCCAAATATTGAAGAATAACGTGAAAAGGAAAGTTTCTATTAAAGTGAAACTAAAAGGATATCTTGCTTGTTTTCAAAGAATCAAAGTGATTTTGCTCCTAATAGTGCAGCAGATATATGACAAAAAAAAGTGGAATTGTGCCTTTAATGATAGAAGCATATAACTTGGTGTGCATATACTACGTATAATTACGAGTCATTTTGGATACGCGGCCATCTGAGATTTCGAATATTTCAGTAATGGCGGACGTTCGAAATAGTGGCCTCTGAATATATTTTATGTGCTTCTTTGTTCCGATATTCACAAGGTTAATAGCGTACGTTACGAAAAAAATCATAGAATTTAATATCCTTTTCTAATAAAGTTCTATTGCATTGTGTGTTTTAAGTGGCTTTTAACTTTTACCGCTAGAGGGCGCTTTATGGTTATTTTTTAATCGTCCAAAATGCGCAACAGATATATGACCAAAATTGATGGAATTTTGTCTTCAAAAGAAGACGCTTACAAATTTAGATAAAGATAATAAATATAAACTCATGTTTGTGAAAATTACAACACTATGAAGGAATCGTCATAATTGAATGAAATTTAACACACAGCTGAGTGATAGTGGTACAAAAAAATGATTAAACTTAGAAAGAGCCAACAAATAATTAAAAAATATTGAAATTAGTATTTTGTGTGCCAGCACGCGCTGCATTAAGTGCTGCTACGCGACGTGGCATGGAGTCAAACAAATTTTTAATGTCTGCCTGATCAATAGCATTCCCTACTGTTTGTATGCATACCTAAAGTTCGTCTGTAGAAGCAACAGGACGAGGATCACGAATGAACCACCGACCAACGAAATCCCACACATGTTCAATCGGCGATATATCTGGGGAATACGTTGGGCGTGGAAGAAGTACTTGCTGCGATGCAAAGAAGGATTGAACTTTCCTAGCGACATAAGGGCGGGCATTATCCTGCTGAAATACAGCGCCAGGCAAGCCTTGAAGGAAGTTTGGGGCTGTAGAACTTCACTGATGTCCCGGTTGCTGTTCAGGCTACCCACAATTCGTAGCAATTGAGATCGCCCGTGACATGATATGGCACCCCAGACCATGACTCCAGGTGTTCGTCCACTGTGACGTTCGATAATGCACTCTGGAAGGTGGCGTTCACCGGCATAGCGTCGAACGCGAATGCGGCTATCATGATGCCACAAATTAAAGCGGGATTCGCCAGAAAACACAACATACTGCCAATCAGCACGCCAGTCCTTATGGCTGATTAGCCCATTGTAGCCACAGGTGGCGATAGTTTAGCGTGATCGGGATCCTGTATTATAAAGGAGTCCTTGTGCGCAGTCCACGGTGCATCAGACGTCTACGAATTGATGAAGCACACGTTGAAACACTTGTAGCTGTTAACCACTGTGCTGCCAGTTGTCTGGAAGAAGCTGTACGATCCGTCAGTACCATGCGGATCAGGTGTCTATCATCGCGCGCTGACGTCACTTTTCAGGGTTCACTCCCGGATTTCCGAGCTGTCCAACACTCGTTCGTCCACCGCTTCCAAACACGCATCACTATGCTGCTGTTACGCTGCACACAAGCGGCTACTTCAAGATAAGACAATCCAGCTTCACGAAGGCTGATGATCCTCCCCCGTTTAAACTCCGTAAGTTGTTGAAACCTCGCTCTTTTTCGTCGAAGAGGCATAAGCAACGTCTCATCTAACGTTTATCACAAGCAGATAACCACCTATAACCATACACACCTTGCTGCAGCCGTCTATTTATTCGGATAAATCTGGCGTTCAGAGGGGGCTGCTCAGCGTACGCATGCGCTACGTGTCTAAAATTCTAATCATTTGCATATCATACCCTACTTTGAATTGCTGAAAATTTCAGCCCATTCGCATAAGTCCTTCATGGTGTTGCAATTTTCACAAACATGAGTTTATAATTACGAGGAGCACACTCTTTATGCATGAAACAACAATAACTCTGTATAGTTTTAACATTTGTCATTTAACATGATTTAAGGTTTGAAGGAACTCTAAAGATATTCAGAGAAAGCTTTGGATTTCAATATCCTCTCTCTCTCTCTCTCTTTTGGATATCAGTTCTCTGGCTGTGAACCGGAGCCTTCCCCCTCACTCAAAACCTTTACCCTTTCTTCCACCCTCTTCAAAATATTAAATTCAATAAATGTTTACTTCATTGCTTATACAATGCAGGTTATTGAAAATATAAAGACATTTGCATATATGATAAAACAAGGAAATCAACTAAAAATGTTCAAATTTGGAGAATTTGTGAAACTTTGAGAAGCTGTATCTCAAAAACTATTACAGCTAACAAGTCCATTTTGGTATCAACTTGTAGCAAATTTAATGTAGTTTAAATATGTAATGTATGATGTTTGTCAAAAACGTGCTCTTCCATGGTCAAAATGGGGAAATTTCGAAAAAGTACGAAAATTTAGCAGTTTGACGGCTGCCAGTACTCTAATAGACGAAATCTCAGGTGGCCGCGTATCCAGAATTAAATCATTTGATGTGTAGTATACGTGTGCCAAGTTTCATGTTTCTATCATTAAAGGCACAATTCGGTCACATATCTGCTGTACTATAAAAAACCTTGAAGCTAATTCTCAGTCTAACGCAATTTATTTCACCTTGATAAAATTCGCAAATTTCCCCCTCACTAAGTGGAATGGGCTTAAAAGCTTTATTCACGTTTAATTCATAGCAGTTGTCTCGAAATCCTCTGTCGATTGAAAATAAAATCCTCGGGATTTAGTGGCCTGGTTTAGTTCTCATTTTAGCAATTTAGCTAAATAGTTTGAAATTGCTTTTCTTTTATGTCTTTTGCGTTGAAAGACGAAATGATTTCATTATTTCCGAGAGATCCCTTATCTTCTTGATCTCAGAAACAATAAAATCATTTGTTCTGAGATCAAGAATAAAGTTCTAGAAATATTTGCAGAAATGTTTCGTGAAAAAAAAAATATATAAATATTCATAGGTATACATCATTTTTTTGACAATTTTTCTTCATTAAGATGGTAAAAGGTTACAAATATTATGCTTCACAAAGTATTAACTTAGAAACACCTTTTTTTAACTGCTTAAATAATTTTGGTTCTATACGAGCATTTTTGTAAAAAGGGTTCGTAATCACAAACTGCCTCTAGTTCATATTCCAAATCAATACCTTTGGTGCACTGGCTCAAGGGTTGCTCTGCTCCTGGTCCGAATAAAAAAAGAGCCTTATCCAAACCATGTGTAATGGTAGGTATGAGGGACCCTGGAGTGTGTGTTTGTGTGTGCCAGAACCTTATAAGAATTTCTTCTATTATTTGTATTCACCTTTATTTGTTTTTTCTAAACATTAACTTTTTGCACTTATACCCTTTTGCTTCTGATGATTCATTTATCATAAAATTTTATTATTTTATTGTACTTTATGGAATAAGTATGGCAACGTGAGTATTCAAAAGTCGTAGCTCATCAGTCATTATGAAAAGGCGTAAATATTCATCCGAGTAAATATATTAATAGTACTCTGTACTAGTGCAGCGACATCGATGTCAATGTTTTGGAAACATCGATGTTTCTGTTAGTACATCCATGTTTTTATAAGTACATCGATGTTTTGGGTTCGATGTTGTTTTCGATGTCGATGTTTTATATTCCAGCAAAGAATGCCAAAGAAAAATATACGATAAGAAAACTTATTAAAAAGTTTTCATCTTTACTCAGAAGTTACAATATTAACCCCATTGGAAAAAAAATTATACGCTTATTATCGATGTTTTACTATCGATGTTTCTGAAACATCTCTAGTTTAGCTACCAGTTTAGCTACCAGTTTTTTTCGCTCTCTTTGCTCAATAAGAGGATTTTTGCCTCCAACTAGGCTACTTTCGTATTCCATGCTGATGAGCGCACAATAAGTGCGAAACTGCAGTCCATGGAACGAAATAGTCGAGTTGGCGGTGTAATGCATGTTCCTGCCTTATCCCTTGCTTAGGGGCGGTTACTCACTGCTTTATATCTCTAATTTGCTTTCGCCGTTTTTTAATGTATTTTATTGATTGTTGTTTCGCTATCAATGTTTTTTTTTTCTTTCTTTCTTGTTTAGATGTCCTTTTTACATTTCAGCAAATAAAATAAAAATATGCGATAAAAAAGATTCATCTTTCTTTAACTACTAGTTGCAATATCTACCAAATTGAAAAAAGTTTTATTTTCTTTTAACAACTAATAATGATATACTTGCAATGATTTTTAAACATAGTTGTTTTACATTGGATATTTCTTTCGGTGCTGCTTTACATTTCAGCGAAAAAAAAAAGTTTTATAAAAATATGCGGCAAAAAAAAAAAAAAAAAAAAAAGTTACACAGTGAATCCACAGTTGCAGTACATATCTCACTGAAAAAAGTTTTCTTAAATAACATCGATATCTTACGATTGGTGTTTTTCCAGGAGACAAAAAAAAAAAAAAAAATCTCATTGAGTGATTGATATAAAGATGCGCTTGTAATGGGGAGTAACTGAATAACTGTACATTCAAATGTGTGAGCAATTAAAAAATAAAATGATCGGTGTGTGGAAACATCGATCTTTTTTGGTCGATGTATCAATACCATCGATGTACTTATTTTCCTACATCGATGTCTTGAAACATCGATGTTTTGCCTTTGATGTCGCACCCCTATTTTAAATACATAGTTTAGTTGAATATGTCGAAAGGATAGCAAATGCAAGTTTTAAATTGTAAACTTCGGAAAGTTATCCCCCACAACCCATCTACCCTTTATTAAGTATAACTGTTTGTGAGTGCTAGGCGCGGCTTTCAAAGACAGACAGTAGTAAGCTAGTGCAGAGGCTGCCGCTTTTTGAATATCGTCTATTCTAAGCAGTTTTGATTCAGGAAAGTATCCAATTCAAGAAAACTGGATTTTATTCTACTTTTGACATGTTGATTCACTGAAGCGGCTGATTCAACTAACCGTTGATTCAATTTACCGGCGTACACTGTAATTGTATAACAGGCAAAAAGAAAGCTACAAAATCAGCAGGATTGACAAAGAAATTTCCTGATTTACATTGATTTGGTCTGCCATATTTTCCGCACGAAAACATTGAGAAAGTATTGATTTCTCATAATTGGCTCTTTGAGAAGCCAAAAGAAAAGAGCAAATAATTTCTCTTCGTGGGAAGGTGTCGAATATTTCTTGCTTACGGGGTGGAAAACATCCTCCACCTGTCAATCGGGTATGGGTGAAGGGGATGTTCGAAGTAGCAGACGACAATTTTTTTTGAAACTGCTGGTCTCAGGCAAGCTGAAAGGGTATTACTTCATCTGATCTATGTCTTTCCATTCGTTGGTTACTTGGAGGGTGGGATTATATTTTCATTCCGCAACATTTAACAATATTGGTTTTTGGTCGTTTATTAAAATCGTAAAAATCATATAATGCGTCTTTTAACTAACTTTGTAAAAAACACAAACTCTATTAAATGTCGGTGCAAAAATATCATGAGTTTTTTTAAAAATATTATATATATAAAAAAGCAATTTTTTTAAATTTAAATTGAAATATTTTTAAAACGTAGTTATTTATAAAGGATCATCAGTTGTCTGATTCCCCTCTTATTTTATTTGTCCTAAAAATAAAACCCGAATGTCGTACTTTTTTGTAATAGAGAATTATCAACAGTATTTGGTCACAAAATTTTTGTCAACAGATACATATTATCAACAAGATGTATACCCATGTATAACAATGAAATAAAACTTTATTAATCGCTCTTCAGTGTTAATAGGTTCGTCAACTAACCTGTCTTTATAATTGTGTTACCGTGTGTACAACGCTGATTTAACTGTTTTAATGAAGTTTCAAGACCTGTCCTGTAAGTCCCATTTAGAATTAAAATGGAGCTGTAATTAAGTTAGTCTCGTTCAAGTTAAAGTGAATACAGTTTCAAACGTTACTTTATCCCCGGAATTAATGTTTAAACGCTTAATAAATGTTTTTAAATGGTTGCCACAACGTTGACAGCAATGTTAAAACGAATCTTATGAAAAGGGGTGTGCTACCTGGGACGCCATATAAAATACGATAAATTTTGTTGCACTTAAAAAAAAATTTCTTATAAAAATGAAGAAGAAGAAGAAAAGAAAGAAAAACTACTTTAGATTAAGGCGTATAATTCCATTTTTATTGGGATTTTAATATCAAATAACTCTAAAACAGTTCTACATTTCTATGTGTGAACCTTTCGTTAAAAATAATGGAAAAAAATAAATAAAAATAAATAAATGAAATAAAAATATAAAACTTTTGAATTAAAAAAAGAGATTTAAACTTTTTTTAAATCCTTACTTCATTTTTTTAATCATGAGTTTTTTACTCTGAAAAGTGAGGGGGCAAGGCTCCTATTCATTTAAAACTGGCACCCCCCCCCCCCCCCCGTCGAGCCGCCTATTTTTTAACCACTTTTTACTGAATTCTTTCTGTAACAAAGGGCTCGCTACGAAATTTTTCAGCGAATTAAAAGGGGAAAAAAAACTTTTCATAGGCTGAAAGCGTCTACGCATTTTGCTTTAACAAAGAAAGTTTTAAATCTTAAAATGTTTGCTTTCATTTATTGCATCAATGAATAATTTCTGTTTTGCCCCAGTTTGCTGGAGTTTTCACTTTCGATTAAGTCCCAAGTTTAATAATGTCTTTAAGCAACTAAACATCATCTCGAATTAACATTCTTTTAACAAATCCATTAGCTATTCGAAACTCTTACTGTCAGTGAAGAAAAATAAAAATGTTCCTTAAGAGATTTTAAAAGGTTCGTCGCCGATTTAAATAACAGTTTAATTTAACATGTTGATACAAGGATGTCATCTATTGTTATAGCTTTTAGCTAAATTATCACTTAGGGAAAAACGGAGAAACGTTTTTTAGCGTATAGTTAAAAATGTACGTGAATCCATAGTCTATGAGCTAGCAACGATTTCGAGACATTATTTCAGCCCATTTATGCCCAAGTTTTTTTAAACATTTTTTTCCCATTTTTATCTGCTTAAAACTCTTACTTGGAATGGTTTACCTACATTTTAGGCTTAAAATAGTTCGTCGTTGTCATATTCATTAAGTTATTTAACGTCCCGTTTATGGGATATTTTGCAGATATGTAAACAAAATACGACCTTACTTGACTTACTTTTGCAAAGTGACATTACAGAAGGCATCTCTGATCAATTTTGAGCAAATCATTTTAAAATAGGAGCAATTCCATACCAAATCACCGAAAAAAAAAAAAAGTTGGTCGCACGACCGACTCGGATTTTTTTTTTATTTGGTACACAGATTGCTGGTACAGAGGTATGAAAAAGCCCAAAAGGAAAGTTACCTGCTCCACTTATTTCCCGAGATACGGGTTCTCGAAGTTTGTCCGGACCTTCAAAATACCAAAAAATTCATGTTTTTTAATAATTTTTTCTTAAAATTTCTACTCATGCAATATGAAAGTGTTTGATATCTACGGAAACTAGCTACTCCTGGCATTCAGAAAAAATATGGCAATGTTTATAACGGAAAATGTTAAGGTACAGCACTCTTAGAAGTTGCCATCACAAAAATTTGATTTTCCCGATTTTGCTGAAATTGAGGAATTTATTCCAAAAAAAGAAAGACATAACCAAAGGTTTACTCACTTTCTGGTAGTGTACAGATGTTTACTATAAATGGTTACACAATGCATAACTTTGATTTCTCACTCCTTCTTGGAAATATTTTAGCTTAAAGATAAGCCATAAGGCAAAAAATGCGTTTTTGGCCATCTTGGCAGCCATTTTTCTCATAAAGATGGAGCAGTAGAAAGTTTAATTTTTTTTTTAAACAAGCCACTGATATGTTAGCTATTCACAGGAAAAGAGTTTACTTTTGGTTATTTCTCCCATTAAGAGACATACTTCTGACAGTATATGCATGTTTTTCGCGACGACCATATGCTTTTGTTCCCCCTCTCATGGACTTAAAATTAATTAAACCAAAAAATAATGATATATTTATTAATAGCTGTATTATCTACCCAATATGTCATGAAATGTAATTTATTAAATCATTGAACAATAAATTAGATAATTGATGAAAACACGAAATAGTATTTCTCTGATGCCTGAGCATTATGCATTCATAATTATAAAGCACTAAATACTTTCTTGAGAAATTAATTAACATAAAGGAGCTCTAAATATTTATATTATAAGCAATACCCAATCTTGTGATTGGGATACTCCTGTTTTTAATTGAAGAATTTCTTGAATATCACATGAATATCAGGAAAATAAATGAGGTCTTTTCGTTTGATGTAGGATATTTTATGACAAATTTTATTTGATGGGCTACTAACTGAGCATGGCGATAAAGAGCTATTAATTTCAGCATCGAATTCCATTTTACCTTATTAACAGTTAAATATTTACAAAATAATTAAATAAATAATTTAATATAAAGCCATACTTGAAGAATTAAAATTAGTGCAACTAGTTTAATCCCATACTGATCTTTACAAAATTGACATGCGTTGAGCACTGATAAGAACTGACAAGAAAAAGTTTACTCACTAAAATATTAGTTCACAGATACTATAAAGCATACATTCTATTTTCTACAAAATAATACTGCAACAAAGAACAATGGTATCCTCCTGTTTATAGCCATCAATCAGGAACATCCAATCACAAGATTGGGTATTGCCTATGAGATAAATATTCGAAGCTCCTTTATTTTAATTGATTTTTCAAGAAATTCTTTAGTACCTACCCCTTTATACCCTTGTTCTTTGTTGCAGTATTATTTTGTAGAAAATAGAATGTACGCTTTATAGTATCTGTGAACTAGTATTTTAGTGAGTAAACTTATTCTTGTCAGTTTTTATCAGTGCTCAACACATGTCAGTTTTGTAAAGATCAGTATGGGAATAAATTAGTTGCACTAATTTTAATTCTTCAAGCATGGCTTTATATTAAATTATTTATTTAATTATTTTGTAAATATTTAACTGTTAATAAGGTAAAATGGAATTCGATGCTGAAATTAATAGCTCTTTATCACCATGCTCAGTTAGTAGCCCATCAAATGAAATTTGTCATAAAATATCCTACATCAAACGAAAAGACCTCATTTATTTTCCTGATATTCATGTGATATTCAAGAAATTCTTCAATTAAAAACAGGAGTATCCCAATCACAAGATTGGGTATTGCTTATAATATAAATATTTAGAGCTCATTTATGTTAATTAATTTCTCAAGAAAGTATTTAGTGCTTTATAATTATGAATGCATAATGCTCAGGCATCAGAGAAATACTTTTTCTTGTTTTCATCAATTATCTAATTTATTGTTCAATGATTTAATAAATTAAATTTCATGACATATTGGGTAGATAATACAGCTAATAATAAATATATCATTATTTTTTGGTTTAATTAATTTTAAGTCCATGAGAGGGGGAACAAAAGCATATGGTCGTCGCGAAAAACATGCATATACTGTCAGCAGGATATCTCTTAATGGGAGAAATAACCAAAAGTAAACTCTTTTCCTGTGAATAGCTAACATATCAGTGGCTTGTTTTAAAAAAAAATTAAAGTTTCTACTGCTCCCCCTTTATGAGAAAAATGGCTGCCAAGATGGCCAAAAACGCATTTTTTGCCTTATGGCTTATCTTTAAGCTAAAATATTTCCAAGAAGGAGTGAGAAACCCAAAAAATTTATTGCGTAGCAATTTACAGGGAGGACCTGTACACTACCAGAAAGTGAGAAAACCTTTGGTTTTGTTTGCCTTTTTTTGTAATAAATGCCTCAATTTTAGCAAAATCTGCAAAATCAAGTTTTTGTGGTGACAACTTCAAAGAGCCCTGTACCTTGGCAATTTTCATTATGAACGTTCTAGTATTTTTTTTCGGAATGCTTGGAGTAACTAGTTTTCATAGATATCTAACACTTTTATTCTGCATGACTACGATTTTTTATAAAAAATGATTAAATAACATTACTTTTTTAGTATTTTGACGTGGCGGACAAACTTTGAGGGCATGTATCTCAAAAAATAAGTGGAGCAGGAACCTAACAATTTGGACTTTTCCATGCCTCTATATTATCAACATGTGCGCCAAATTAAAAGAAAATCCGAGTCGGTCGTGCGACCCCCATTCGGTGAGTTGGTGTGGAATCACTCATAGTTTAATTTTATGAAAAATAAGTGCGCAAAAAAAACTTACTTTCTGTGGCTACCCATGCTGGATCGTTGCTTGACTGATTTGTCTGAAAATAGCTGTCAATAAATAAACTCTGATGTCCAAATAGTTGCTCTAACTAGTTTTCTCAAGAAGAAGGACTATTTAACTTGTGAAAAACAGCTTTAGTAAAAGGATGTACCCATTACAGATTTTTGTGTGCAGTAACTAACAAGCGTAGCGTTTTTAGGCTACTGGGCATAAATGGGTTAAGACGTCTGGCTTTTTTATATATCTTTCTCTATGCTTTTAAGCGGCCTAAGTAATACACTTCGTTTTACTTAGGCCGCCCGTTCGCGTTGTAAAATGGTTATCAACGTTGTGACAACTGCTTAAAAACGTTTATAAAACGTTTAAAGGTTATTTGTGCTACCTGGGGGGGGGGGGGGCTGGTTGCCAAGAGTGGTTGCTCTTTTACTGCGCTCTCTATTTTTTACCTTTACAAATTTTTATTGTACTGTAATTCGAAAAGCAGTTACAGTCATTTGCATGTAAAAACTTTTAGGTGTTTTCGCTGTTTTTAGCTCTGTATTTCGTACAATTTTTTAAAAGTAGAAATCTAAAAATTTGCAGGATTACTTATCTTGTCACGTGAGTCCTTCACACCAAAGTTTGTTAAAATCGGAAATGGAGAATTAAAAAACTTTTTTCTATGATTGATTTTTTGTGAAATTGCCCTGAAATGACTTAAAAATGACTTTTTTTTTCCAGTAAAAGAGTGATGCGCAGGAAAAAACGCAACCCCTCTCGGTCGCTTGACACCCCGCATGATGCTGAGAAGAGCATAGGGAAAAATATACGAAAGAGCCAGACGGCTTAAAATTGTTGCTTCTTCGACGTTTCTATCCCCTGTGTAACCAAAGACCTGGTTTCCTAGGAGTGAAATCGTCGATCTCTGGCGAGGCGACGGTCGCCGCCTTCTTCTGCGCATGCGCCTGAGTCGCAGATTGATGTCGCTTTACGCCACGCTCCAATAAAACTGGTTCAGGCTTGGTTTCCTAGAATTGTCGCCGACGCCGGGCGCGACGCACGCTGGAATCAGAACCAGTTTGATTGGAGCATGGTGTGAAGCGACGTCTATCTGCGGCTCAGGCGCATGCGCAGAAGGCGGCGGCGTCTGTCGCCTCGCCAGAGATCGACGATTTTACTCCTAGGAAACCGGGTCTTAAGGCCCCTATATAGACGAGCCGACGCATCATGATCAAGTTTGACCACTTTGGATCCAGCGCGTGTTTGAGGGTTGTCTTTTCTGGAGAGTATCGTTGTTTGGTAACTTTTCACGTGAATTTAACAAAGCTTGGCAATGTCCCGAAACTTTACTTTGGTAACCCTAAGGCCCCTATATAGACGAGCCGGCGCATCAAGATTAAGTTTGACCACTTTGGATCCAGCTCGTGTTATGTCTTCTCTGGTAGTTGATGAATACTTGTCTTTTCTGGCAAGTTATCGCATTTTAGCAAGTTTTCAATGTGAACAATTATTAGCGGCACGTGAATTTGGCGTAGCTTGGCACTGTCTGAAAATTTTCTGTGGTAACCCTAATGAAAAAGTGAAAGTAAAAGTAATGAATTGGATCCAAAGTGGTCGAACTTGAGCTTGATGCGTCGGCCTGTATATATAGCGGCTCTAGGTAACCCTAGCTCCGCAACAATGAAAAATGAAAGTGAAAGTTAAGGAGTTGGATCCAAAGTGAAACTTAAGCGTCGGCCTGTCTATATAGGGGCCTTAGTGTAACCTAGAGCCGCTATATAGACAGGCCGATGCATCAAGCTTAAGTTCGACCACTTTGGATCCAACTCATTCACTTTTACTTTCAATTTTTCATTGTTGTAGTGTAGGGTTACCAGAAAAAAGTTTTGGCGCATTGCTAATCTTTGCCAAATCCACGTGCCGCTAATAATTGCTCCCACTGAAAAATTGCCAAAACGCGATTACTGGCCAGAAAAGACAACCACTCAAATATTCAAACACGCGCTGGATCCAAAGTGGTGAAACTTAATCTCGATGTGCCGGCTCGTCTATATAGGGGACTTAGGCAGGAATTCAAGTGAAACACGGACGATCGCAACTCACCAATGCAATCGCAAATTCCAAAATTTGGATTCAAGTGAAACGAATTCACTTGAATTCGATTTACAGTAGCGGTTGCAATATGCGATCGCCTCGAAGCGACTGCAATGGTGTTTCACTTGAATTCGGCCCTTAGTGTAACCAGAAGAGGCGGTCGGAAGTGAAATTCCTCCTCATGGTTGTCATAGTTACGGCGCTATGAACTTTTCTCCGACTTAGCTTTAGTAACAAATAGTTAAATGCAAACGATTGAAAATGTTTTGTGCGTAAACTATTATTCAATCAACGTTAATATGATACTTTTTGAAGTATTTATACAACGAATACTCATAATGGCAGGTCTTGCTAAAACAAACTATTTAGCACTAGATTTGTCAGAAAACGTTTGGAAAGAACTGAGATACGAGGACATAGATAAAAGCGTAAGCCTCATTCGATAAACATAAAATGAAATGCCTCAGCAGCAGTGTATAAAATAAGAGTGAAACTGTTGTCTTTCGTGCGGTTTCCATGGAGACGATGCAAAATTTCTAAAATTGATACGCCTATTTTAAAGTAACCGACACGTGTGCATGCTTGTATTTTATCATTCGGTAAAATTGGAACTTCATTCGGCAAATTGACGATTTTCCCCCTTCCAAAAACTTTAGTTCGGCGTGCCCCTGTCAACCCTACCGCTGCTGTAAATGCGGAAAATACTGGTTAAAACTTTCTCTCAACCCTTACTTATACCAATTTTTTATGTGAGTCATTTGAATTCAGAAAATGTCAGTAAGGCACATTTTAAGTGACGTCAATGAAACCCATGGCTTTGTGAAACCAATTTAAGAGACTCTGAACTGTAATATTTGTACAGTTCAGAGACTGAACTGTAATTATCTGCTCTTGCACAAAACAGTCCGGTCTTGTCGCTGATTAGAGCTAAAATCAATTGATAAGTTTACTTTTTCTACCGAACGTGTTTAAAATATTTCCTATTGGTTATAAGTTGCCCTTGTAGCAGAGGTTCCTAAAACTAATAATTATAGTTATTCTTTGAATAAATTTAATCTAGGTCAGCTTTTTTACTGGGGATTCATTCAGACCAAATTCGTATCTATATAGAAATTCGTTCGTGTTGAAAAGAGTAATTTTATATGGCTCAACATTTAAATTTATGTTTCTTTGGGTTTTTTTAAAATCCAAAAACATCCCATGTGAACTCTAGAGCATCAAAGAGCCCCTGTGGCAAATTTGGCTAAGAGCCGACGTAAACTGGATTTGTATAAGGAATACACAAATACACGTCTACACACACACATACATACAAACATCCCTTTTTACGTAAGTATTTCAGATGGACAGTAATGCTCGCAAAGGTTCCGGTACAAAAATCAAAGGAACATCAACCTCGGTCGACGGAGAGTAATAAGCAATTCGTTGATTGCTTTTAAAGAAGTTGTTTCTATACTTTCGCAATGTTTCTAAGGATTTCTAATTTATTAGGAGCATATTTAATTTTATTTTCAATTAATGGTTCATGTGAAATAAGATTTTTTTCCCAGTTCACAACTACAAAGTGAAAAATTAAATTGAAACGAATTTGTTAATTAATTTCCAACACAAATTAACTTCAATTTGATCTCCATCGCTATAATCCTGTACCTGTCACATAATTTCTCACTCCCGAGGGATGCCAAAATGTATTGCTTGCAGATTAACTAAAGTAAGAGCTATAAACAAGAGAGAGTTTCCTAAATATTTATTCTCAGGTTTACAGTTTGAAATATACATATCTTGTTGAAATGACATTTTTTATTTGAAAGAGTGTTGGATTATTGATTTAAGCAAAATAAATATAAATTATGGAAACTGAAGAAGGGAGGTAACTGCATGAAAATATTAGCTAATGTTTGATCTATCATGTATAGCACATGTTTCTTTTCTATCTCAAATTGATAATGAAAAATATACAAAAATGTCATTTTTGTTCACATGTGCCCCGCTTCTCTATCTGTGATATATGTCACCATTAGTTATGTGCTCTCCTACACATCTATATGCTGATTATAGCGTACTAAACGAAACCCCGAGATTAAAAGCAAGCGAAAGTGCGGAATGATACAGTTTAATGTTTTCTTTGGGATTAAATCACAAAAGGAATAAAGTACTTATATTGTAAGGTATTAATATATTTTGCAGCATAAAATCGTATGAAATTGAAAAATTATGGTAGAAAAACCGTTGATTAAAATTTTGAACTACGAATAATTTATGCAATAGAGCCACCTAGAGCCGCTATATAGTCTATATAGGGGCTGTGGCGTTTTGGCTGTGTGGTGTGAATAAAATGTTCGCTAATGCACTAGCAGACGAATGCCGATCATTGAATATTCAATTTTTACTTTATTTACATTACTCTAGACTAATTACGATATTTACACAAACACTTATTTAAATTCAATATTTTCACAGAATAGTGATGATGTTGTCCAATAGCAAATCGGTCGGCACTGCCGCGCGCCTCTGGAATCCGAATTTTTGCTCAGTCCCGAGCACGGAGAAAAATACAAACTCCTTCTCCGGAGTTCTAGAGTGATCTCCTTTCAAAAAAATAAAGTTCAGTCCACCAAACTTTTTTTCGGGGCGTCACCCCCTGCAATTTCAATTGTTTTCATTCGCTAGCCGTTGTCACTGCGATCGGGGCCCACACATTCTCGGTGACCCCATTTACAGGACACAGGGCCCCAGAAAGTCTGGACCGCCTCCTTCTGTCGGCCCAGGGTCCACCGCACAAAGGCAAAGTGGAAAATTGGCTACAAACGCCCCGACGGTGACAAAGGGCGCTGTAAAATTCCACCCTATTGACACCGCCGTCTCATCGACGCCTGGTGCGGGTAAGGGAATGGCTAAGATGCCACAGGGCCTTAGAGCCACCTATAGAAAACTTTAGTTGTGATAGAGCTAGGCTTCGCTAGATCGGCCATGGATAGAGCCAACAGGCTAAGGAATATAGTTCCTATTTCAGTTACTAATTAAAACTTAATGAGACAGTTCCAGCTTGGAAACATTGGGTGTTTAGATTGAGTACATCAATGTTAATCGATTCAAGTTCCCGTAGTCCCAAAGATTGGTAAACGAACTTGAGACGATATCGGTGCTTGACCCGCAGACTACTGGTTGTAACCCAAACGACCGAACATCTTAGGTATTTTTACACTAAACAGGCAGGGCACAAAGTAGGGGAGACCGGGGCACGTTTACGCGGATTTTTTTCCGCGAATTTTCTAATTTTTATGTTTCAATTTAGGAAATTTCAAATGGTATATTCTTATTGAGCATTTAATGAAGTTCAAATCTATGCATTCAGTTTTCGTTTTGTGTTTTTATTTAAGCGTTAAAAAAATAATATTTAGGACAAAGTCTGTTGCGTAAACGTGCCCCGTATCCGGGGCAAGTTTACGCATTAGGCGGGGCACGTTTACGCATCGACATCGGGGCACGTTTACGCAACTTCGGGGTACGTTTACGCAACTTCGGGGCATGTTTACGCAACTTCGGGGCACGTTTACGCAATTTGGGGCACGTTTACGCATTAAGGGGCACGTTATTAGAATGACAAGTATTGAGAGAAATGAATTTTTAATTAATTTAAAATGTTTTATTTATAACTTCATGCACTGTTTGGAAATAAAAAATAGATAATTTATAGAAGAACATTTTTTAGATAAACTGCAAACTCAGGGCTTTTTACCAATTAACAACTGAAACTACTTAGTCATTTTAACCATTAAAGTTACAGTTTTTACTAACAAAAAGTAGAGAAAATTAATAAAAGAACATTTTGTAGGATGAACTGAAAACATAGGGCTCATTGCCGATTAAAATAGAGAATGATTCTGATGACGAAGTGATGAAGAACATGACTAAGTAGGTTTAGTCGTTAATTTTTGCAGAGGGTGCCAACGCCAACTGTTCCTTTTTGGCATTTTTTGGTTTAATTCTTTTTCCTTTGCTATCTTCTTGTTCTGCTTCCACAGAAACTAGTAAATTTTTAAGTAGTTTCTTGTTTTTGTTTTGTTGTGAAATAATTTTTTTCTTTTTTACTTCTAACTGCTTTTGTCTGAGAGCTTCTTTAACGGGAGAATCAGTTAGGATTGCGGACTTCTCTTTGGAGCCAATGTTGCCTCTGCAGTCAATGGAACCTTTGAATCAGGAGTTGGTTCATCAAACTGCAGAAAAAAGTTTTGAGTGAAAATCTATATACATAAAAGACTACTTTTGTATGCGTATGTCCGGGGTAAACTTCAAAACTACTGAACCGATTTTAACCATTTTTTCACCGTAGATAGCTGCAGTAACAGGGAGCAGGATAAGCTATTATTTATATATAAAAAGCTTAGTTTAAAAAAGTTATTATGGAAAATAGTAAATTTCATGTAATTTCCCCATTAAATGATTAAATTTTCAACCCATTGTTGCAAAATTTTGGTTGCCTCGCAACAACAATATTAATAGTAATCATGATGAAAATTTTGAACCAAGGCTTCTCTGGAGTAAGTATGAAATTTATTGCTTTCTTAGGATTTTTATATTCATTTATGCCAATAATCGCTAACGGATTAAATAAAAAGAGAATTGATTTTGGCAATAGTTAAAGAATATAAAGTGTTTATAGTCAAAAAAATTTCTAAATTAGGTACATAAGATGTTTTCACCAACTAAGTTTTCACCAATGGAGTCACAAGGATAGAAACTGTAATAATGGGACATATATTTAACGCGCAGTATTTGGAAATGGTTGACTTCAGAGAGATTGATACTGTAAATAGTTATTTTAATATACCAAGCTTATAGCATTTCCTATTTACCTAAACATTATTTGTAGCTTGCATTTGTAGGGTGCGTAATACAGTTTTTTTTTTTTTAATTATCCAGACAGAAAAAATAGCAATTTTTTACAGAAGTAGCCATTTATGTATATAGATGTGCACTATAATACTGAAAAACATATGAATGAGTTTCACAGAAACACATTACCCGACAGAAACCCGGGCAGGGCCGGGTACCCGGCTAGTATATGCATAAATGAACTACATGCTACGTAAAAAGAAACCCTTTTCTGTTAATAACACTCGACACCGATTCACTCGCCCAAAAGCTTATATATTGTGGAAAAAAGTAAAATATACCTCCACATTAGGTGGGGGGGGGGGGGTATAAGAGCTTTGACGGTAGCCAGCGTTATGCAGAATAACATTAGTGAATATTGAAAACCTTTCCGCAATAGAAAATTAGTTGCACATTTACTACTTTAACTGTTGAAATGAAATGCACCGCTAATTGAATGGTATTCAAATTAGCGGTGGGGGGGGGGGGCTTCATCTAGTGAAAATTACTTTGAATACCATTTAAAAATTTCAGTGTGAATTATTAAATTTAAATTTTATAATCGTATTTGGTTTCATTGAAAAAAACAAAACAATTTAAAACTTCATAAAATAGTCCAAAATATTATAAGAAATTTTCTACTGACATTTTCATTTTCATCTTGCGTTTTCAGGTCCTCATTGGATAGGTTAGCCCATTTTTTGCAGTAGTTACCTACCGTCTTGTCATTTGAACCATAAATTTTGGCAGCCCCTCTAATTGTGGCTTGACCAAGTCTCACTTTCAGTACGGTATTTTTCATTAGTTTTATATCGAACATCGTTCTAAAAGTTTTTGTAACATAATGTCTTACCATCTGTAACATAAAGAAAATTACAGGCTGAATAGTTTATAAAATTTAAATTGTACAAGCATGAGTACAGAACTATATGATAGTTAGCTACAAGAGATGAATTTGTAATTCAATTAAACATAAAATGAGAAATTGCGAAGCTAAATGACTAAAAATACAGACGTTCTATGGCGATACGGTGCTAAAAAAGCTTCTGGGGCACATTTACGCACCGACCTCGGGGCACGTTTACGCGCGTTCTTACTGCGTAAACGTGCCCCGCCGTCGATGCGTAAACGTGCCCCGTCGTTACTTTTTAGCTTATTTTTAATGTACAACCAAATACAATAACATTTCCGTCAAAACAATTACATCTTTAAAACGAGCATTAAATTCTGCGTTCGTTCATATATTTGTTTATCTTTAACAAAGTATTAATAGTTCACAATAAGGTTTAGTAAGCTGAACACAAAATTTACTCACTTTGGCAGAAAACAGATAATCCTCGCTGCGCACTAGGCAGAAGCTCGACTGACGCTAAAATTCTTGTGAGAATATCCGATAGGTGCCCGGATGAATCTGTCGTCACCGATGTTGAGCAAACTACAACACGTTTCTGAAAAAGTGCGCTGCGTAAACGTGCCCCATGCGTAAACCTGCCCCGGTCTCCCCTACTATTGTTTGCAGTTTAGAATTTCACTATAAGGAACTTAAAAATCTAAATTTCATCAAGTTAACCACAGCTTATATATTCTTGGCCTTGCCTTTATTTAACTATTTTTAAAATCTTTTTGGCCAAGCATTAAATATTCATAACTTCAAAATAACCCAATATTCTGTTGGCAACGTTTACGGTTTCCACAGCAACGATGATTTTAATCTCACGAAATTTCGAATTCTGTTATTTATGGAGCAGGCGACATCGTTCAACGTACGTTAAAAACGAGGAATCATTTTATGATACAAAAAGTGATTAAATCACGATCCAAAACTAATTACGTGATATTTATCCTGTTGCAAGCGTGGGTAAATAAACATAAAGTGAGCAAGTCACTCAAATTCAACATTTTATGGTTTTATTTTGTCGAAGTTTTAAAAAATATATACACTTAATTAGTTAAAATATTGTTCCGTATAAATAATGGACGAACTTCAAACTGGAAGAGTGCTAGAAACGTAAGTCTTAGTAATTAAAAATACTTATATTTCACATAATAAATGACTACTACTTTTAAAAAACATTATGATTGGTGGTAATTAATTTTATGAGTATGTAATCTATATACAGTGAAATCTGTGTATAACGATGCTCAAGGGACCGAGAAAAAAATATCGTTATAGACAGATTATCATTATAGACGGTTTGAGCAAAAAGTTCAAACTGTTGGCTGGGACCAAATCAAAATATCGTAATAGGCAGGTTTATCGTTATGTACAGTATAGACGGTTTGAGCAAAAAGCTCAAACTGTTGGCTGGGACCAAATCAAAATATCATAATAGGCAGGTTTATCGTTATGTACAGTATCGTTATACACAGGTTTCACTGTATATCTTAGTGACATTTGTCAGAAAGTAATAATCAATGCATAAACCATAAGAAATTGTGTTTGTAAACATTCTTATTGATATTTTATTACTATTAATATAATTTCAACAAATTATTCGATCGATTTTTTTTTCCTGCTTTATTAAACATGCGTTTACCGGGTTATAAGTTCTAAAGCTATTTGAAAATTTTGCCATCCTTAAACAATATAAGAACTAAAGAGGAGATTTTTCGCCGAGAAGATTTGATTATTTCGTGTTGTAACGAAAGTTTAATACGAATGTCTTCTCTTTGTAAGATAAATTTCGATAATTGGGGGCTTGGCGCAGTCTCTAAATTTTGGGTGCGAATTACTTTATCCTGGCAATATCAGCAAGCCCGAAAGACATCAGTGCTTTTTTGGCATCAAGATATTTGGCAACATTTTAAGAAATCGGCGAACTGAAGAAAAGATTACACTTGTTTTTTCATTTACAAATAATTGCTTATAATAATTTATAAGATTAAGAGTTAGCACTACATATTTTAAAGGGTACTTACGTATTATCGCTACTACAGCAGAAGTTGCGTTAATGCGCCAATAAAGAGCAATCTTGTTGTAAACACACGCACAAAATCTGCTTTGACCTTAGCAGCATAAAGGCTTTAACCACCAAATCTGTAGCTCCAATGGCCTTAATACGTAAGTATTCTGTTCAAAAAGAAAAGGGTACTTACGTACTAACTTAACCGCAGATACGTATTTGGCGGTTAAAACAGATTTAACGGTTAATTTGGCATTTTTTCGACGATTTTATATAATTGTGTGCTCCCTCGAACAACAATCGCCAAAAAAAAAAAAAAAAAAAAAAAAACCCTCCAAATAAAGAGCCAAATTTGTTTAAACCGCCAAATCTGTTGCTGCGGTGGAGTTAATACGTAAGTACCAAGAAGCTTCTCATATTAACTACTTTGTATCCTTAGCGTTCGGCATCCATATACAACCTAAATGATCATAAAACTGCCTCAATAAAATGAAAATTAATTTAAATATTAACTATATTGCTAATTTTTAGACAAGACGATGATGTGGATAATGAAGTCAAGCAACAGTATATTGAGATCGACGCAAGTACATTTCTCGGGACTAAAGACGGCATGAAATACAATCTTATCCAGACTTCGGACAACAAGTTTCGACTTTGCGAAGTTCCGGTAGACGAAAATTTGAACACAAGCAAAAGCAGAGAGTAAGACCTGTTTAAATATATGTAATGTTTTGAGCATGCTGAGTTCCTGATTTTTCTTTCTAAAATTTATCCCATGTAAAACATGGTTAATCCTGTTATCCAATGTACGGCAAAAAAAAATCGAAATAAACTGAGATTTTTGTACTTACGTTTTAACTCCATCGCAGCTACAGCTTTGGAGGTTTATTTGGCTGTTTTTGGCGGTTGTTGTTCGCATACTCTCACAGGTACCTAAACGTCGAAAAAAACAAAAAACAAAAAAACCGCCAAAAAAACCACCAAATCTGTTAAATCGCTAAATTTGTAGCTGCGGTGGAATTAATACGTACCAAAAATCTCAGTTTATTTTGATTTTTTACTCAGTGGAATGTTTATTTCATGAAAATAAAAGCAGAAAATCCCAGCCCCCCCCCCCAAAAAAAAAACAAGAACTTTTTTCATGTTATTTCATAAGAATGGAATTTTTAATAGGAAGAGGGATGTCTATGACAGCCATTCGCATTGAATTTTTGAAGCCATATTCCATATTTTTAAAGGATGGTTAAAAACCATCAATAGCCACATTTTTCAAAAAAAAAAAAAAAAAAAGAAAAAAGAAAAGAAAAGAAAGAAAAGGAAAAAAAAGAAGGAGGGGGGGGGGCTTCTTCAGAGGTTCTGTCCCCTAACCAGACATTTTTTTTTAATCTCACATTTTTTTTTGGGTACACCAGCAGCCTATGGAGTAAAATGTCTGTCAACTATGAAGATCAAAATAGTTATTAATCTACTTATATTAAAAAGTGAGTATCTTTCTAACTTTCTTTCTAACTATCTTTCTAACTATCTTTCTATCTTTCTATGTCACGCTTCTTTCTCCTGAACGCCAATGAACTGAAAGTCGAACCAGGTACCGATAGATAGGTAATTTTTCAGGCTTCATTAGTTTCAATTTATATAATTATACGATTTTAATTAGCGAAGATATCAATTAATAAGTAGTCAAATTTAAAGCGATTAAGCCTAATAAATGATTAAATATGAAATCCATTGTTGCATTGCAAAACGTGGTTGCCATAAAACTAATAAAAATGATAATGAGAATTTTGAATGAAGGCTTAACTAAATCAAACACGAAACTCATAAGCGGGCGACTTACATAGGCAGGAATTCAAGTGAAACACGGACGATCGCAACTCACCAATGCAATCGCAAATTCCAAAATTTGGATTCAAGTGAAACGAATTCACTTGAATTCGACTTACAGTGGCGGTTGCAATATGCGATCGCCTCGAAGCGACTGCGATGGTGTTTCACTTGAATTCGGCCCATAGTATTTTTATCGCTAGCTACTTGTAATATTTTGAAACATTCATTTGTTGAAGAGCCATCTACTTATATTAAAAACTGAGTATCAATGTCTGCTTTTTTCCTTTGAGCGAGCTGAACTTACTGAAACTTTCCTCACCATCTTGAAGACGCGAAGCATCTCAATAATTCGAATGCTTTTTTTTTATACAGTAAAGGCGTGAAGCACCTGTTAGCAAGCGGCCTTGGCGGGGAGTAGTTTCTTGAAATTTTCATCACTATTTTCAAGGCACGAAGTGCCCGGTCAACGCCGGGCCACGTGCGTGGTATGTCTTGAAATCGAATGAACATTAAATTATATAAAATAAAACTTCAGAATGAGGTAAAAGTTAGAGAGGGGGGACATTATGCATTAACATGCCGCAGGAAGCTAATCTAGCTGCCCTGGCAGCTAGTCTACTTATATTAAAAACTGAGTATCTTTCTATCTTTCTTTCTATCTTTCTAACTATCTTTCTAACTAACTTTCTATGTCACGCTTCTTTCTCCTGAACGCCAATGAACTGAAAGTCGAACCAGGTACCGATAGATAGGTAATTTTTCAGGCTTTATTAGTTTCAATTTATATAATTATACGATTTTAATTAGCGAAGATATCAATTAATAAGTAGTCAAATTTAAAGCGATTAAGCCTAATAAATGATTAAATATGAAATCCATTTTTGCAAAACTTCGTTGCTATGAAACAGTAATAACAATGATAATGAGAATTCTGAATGAAGGCTTAACTAAATTGAACACGAAACTCATAAAGCGGGCCACTTACGTAATATTTTTATCGCTAGCTACTTGTAATATTTTGAAACATTCATTTGTTGAAAAGCCATACTACTTAATTAAAAACTGAGTATCTATGTCTGCTTTTTTTCTTTTAAGCGAGCTGAACTTACTGAAACTTTCCTCACCATCTTGAAAGCGCGAAGCATCTCAATAATTCGAATGATTTTTTTTATATAAGAAAAAAGGAAAGGCGTGAAGCGCCTGTTAGCGAGCCGCCTTGGCGGGGAGTAGTTTCAAATTTTCTTCACCACTTTCAAGGCACGAAGTGCCCGTGCAACGCCGGGCCACATGCGTGGTATGTCTTGAAATCGAATGAACATTAAATTATATCAAATAATATAGCTTCAGCATGAGGTAAAAGTTAGAGAGGGGGGACGTTATGCATCAACATGCCGCAGGAAGCTAATCTAGCTGCCCTGTCAGTTAAAAAAACTCTGTAAGCGTGAAATGGAAAGTGGCAGAGAAAGATGAGTTGTTTACTAGTTTGATTTTTTAAGGCCTAAAATACTTTGCCTTTTGTATTTAAAAAAAATAAAGAAGCATTCAAACCATTCAATTCGAATTTCTTACCCTACATTTTTGACGATGCTAAATATTTATCTAACATACTTATTTTTTTAATTTGCTTAAAAATAAGCTTGAATAACTTTTTGTGGATGAATTCCGACTTTCATTACGTGTAATACGCTTACGGTGGAGATGAAAATACCTCGGTCTTTTTTTATATATTTAAAAAAAAATTTTTGAATGTTAATTTCAATCATTCATTCTGTTCCGACCTTCAACATCAGTCGACTCAGTAATCTTTAAAGCTCTTCTGCCAATAAACTGAAATTCTGCCAATCAGTCGAAGCTAACTCACCATAACATTTTCCATTGACAAGTGGCCTGATTCTAAAGCGAAATAGTTTCACAAACTGTTTTATGGATTTATATGTAAAGAATGTGTGCTATAAAACTTTTCCAATGCATGGGTGTTTAGATTTTTTTTATACAACTACCAACAATGTTACTATTGACTAGTTTTAAAAGCCTGGTTTTGCTTTTTACTAGAACTTGGTCTCCGGTGATCCAAGATGACAATAAAAACGACATTACTGCTATGCCTTCCCCTCCACTGGATTACAAGACGATAAAAGTACGTAGCTATTTTGGAGTCCTAATACATATGATTCTAAACATTTATGAGTCAGTATTTTTGACCGTAGTTACATAGTTATTTTTACTTCGGAATCATTAGCTATCTAGCTAAGACATTCCTTTAGAACCGCACTTGACTGTATAATAGTTTTATCGCATTATTCTAACTTTGTAAGAAACAAAAATAGATATTACAGTATTTTTGACCGTAGTTACATAGTTACTTTTACTTCGGAATCATTAGCTATCTAGCTCAGACATTCCTTTAGAACCGCACATGACTGCACAATAGTTTTACCGCATTATTCTAACTTTGTAAGAAACAAAAATAGATATTACAGTATTTTTGACCGTAGTTACATAGTTACTTTTACTTCGGAATCATTAGCTATCTAGCTAAGACATTCCTTTAGAACCGCACTTGACTATGCAATAGTTTTACCGCATTATTCTAACTTTGTAAGAAACAAAAATAGATATTACAGTATTTTTGACCGTAGTTACATAGTTACTTTTACTTCGGAATCATTAGCTATCTAGCTAAGACATTCCTTTAGAACCGCACTTGACTATGCAATAGTTTTACCGCATTATTCTAACTTTGTAAGAAACAAAAATAGATATTACAGTATTTTTGACCGTAGTTACATAGTTACTTTTACTTCGGAATCATTAGCTATCTAGCTAAGACATTCCTTTAGAACCGCACTTGACTATGCAATAGTTTTACCGCATTATTCTAACTTTGTAAGAAACAAAAATAGATATTACAGTATTTTTGACCGTAGTTACATAGTTACTTTTACTTCGGAATCATTAGCTATCTAGCTAAGACATTCCTTTAGAACCGCACTTGACTATGCAATAGTTTTACCGCATTATTCTAACTTTGTAAGAAACAAAAATAGATATTACAGTATTTTTGACCGTAGTTACATAGTTACTTTTACTTCGGAATCATTAGCTATCTAGCTAAGACATTCCTTTAGAAACCGCACTTGACTATGCAATAGTTTTACCGCATTATTCTAACTTTGTAAGAAACAAAAATAGATATTACAGTATTTTTGACCGTAGTTACATAGTTACTTTTACTTCGGAATCATTAGCTATCTAGCTAAGACATTCCTTTAGAACCGCACTTGACTATGCAATAGTTTTACCGCATTATTCTAACTTTGTAAGAAACAAAAATAGATATTACAGTATTTTTGACCGTAGTTACATAGTTACTTTTACTTCGGAATCATTAGCTATCTAGCTAAGACATTCCTTTAGAACCGCACTTGACTATGCAATAGTTTTACCGCATTATTCTAACTTTGTAAGAAACAAAAATAGATATTACAGTATTTTTGACCGTAGTTACATAGTTACTTTTACTTCGGAATCATTAGCTATCTAGCTAAGACATTCCTTTAGAACCGCACTTGACTATGCAATAGTTTTACCGCATTATTCTAACTTTGTAAGAAACAAAAATAGATATTACAGTATTTTTGACCGTAGTTACATAGTTACTTTTACTTCGGAATCATTAGCTATCTAGCTAAGACATTCCTTTAGAACCGCACTTGACTATGCAATAGTTTTAACCGCATTATTCTAACTTTGTAAGAAACAAAAATAGATATTACAGTATTTTTGACCGTAGTTACATAGTTACTTTTACTTCGGAATCATTAGCTATCTAGCTAAGACATTCCTTTAGAACCGCACTTGACTATGCAATAGTTTTACCGCATTATTCTAACTTTGTAAGAAACAAAAATAGATATTACAGTATTTTTGACCGTAGTTACATAGTTACTTTTACTTCGGAATCATTAGCTATCTAGCTAAGACATTCCTTAGAACCGCATTGACTATGCAATAGTTTTACCGCATTATTCTACTTTGTAAAACAAAATGATATTACAGTATTTTGACCGTAGTTACATAGCTTTTACTTGCATTACTATCTGCTAAACAGAGATATGCATGTTTACCGCATTATTTAACTTTGAAGAAACAAAATAGATATTACAGTATTTTTGACCGTAGTTACATAGTTACTTTACTTCGGAATCATTAGCTATCTAGCTAAGACATTCCTTTAGAACCGCACTTGACTATGCAATAGTTTTACCGCATTATTCTAACTTTGTAAGAAACAAAAATAGATATTACAGTATTTTTGACCGTAGTTACATAGTTACTTTTACTTCGGAATCATTAGCTATCTAGCTAAGACATTCCTTAGAACCGCACTTGACTATGCAATAGTTTTACCGCATTATTCTAACTTTGTAAGAAACAAAAATAGATATTACAGTATTTTTGACCGTAGTTACATAGTTACTTTTACTTCGGAATCATTAGCTATCTAGCTAAGACATTCCTTTAGAACCGCACTTGACTATGCAATAGTTTTACCGCATTATTCTAACTTTGTAAGAAACAAAAATAGATATTACAGTATTTTTGACCGTAGTTACATAGTTACTTTTACTTCGGAATCATTAGCTATCTAGCTAAGACATTCCTTTAGAACCGCACTTGACTATGCAATAGTTTTACCGCATTATTCTAACTTTGTAAGAAACAAAAATAGATATTACAGTATTTTTGACCGTAGTTACATAGTTACTTTTACTTCGGAATCATTAGCTATCTAGCTAAGACATTCCTTTAGAACCGCACTTGACTATGCAATAGTTTTAACCGCATTATTCTAACTTTGTAAGAAACAAAAATAGATATTACAGTATTTTTGACCGTAGTTACATAGTTACTTTTACTTCGGAATCATTAGCTATCTAGCTAAGACATTCCTTTAGAACCGCACTTGACTATGCAATAGTTTTACCGCATTATTCTAACTTTGTAAGAAACAAAAATAGATATTACAGTATTTTTGACCGTAGTTACATAGTTACTTTTACTTCGGAATCATTAGCTATCTAGCTAAGACATTCCTTTAGAACCGCACTTGACTATGCAATAGTTTTACCGCATTATTCTAACTTTGTAAGAAACAAAAATAGATATTACAGTATTTTTGACCGTAGTTACATAGTTACTTTTACTTCGGAATCATTAGCTATCTAGCTAAGACATTCCTTTAGAACCGCACTTGACTATGCAATAGTTTTACCGCATTATTCTAACTTTGTAAGAAACAAAAATAGATATTACAGTATTTTTGACCGTAGTTACATAGTTACTTTTACTTCGGAATCATTAGCTATCTAGCTAAGACATTCCTTTAGAACCGCACTTGACTATGCAATAGTTTTACCGCATTATTCTAACTTCGTAAGAAACAAAAATAGATATTACAGTATTTTTGACCGTAGTTACATAGTTACGTTTACTTCGGAATCATTAGCTATCTAGCTAAGACATTCCTTTAGAACCGCACTTGACTATGCAATAGTTTTACCGCATTATTCTAACTTTGTAAGAAACAAAAATAGATATTACAGTATTTTTGACCGTAGTTACATAGTTACTTTTACTTCGGAATCATTAGCTATCTAGCTAAGACATTCCTTTAGAACCGCACTTGACTATGCAATAGTTTTACCGCATTATTCTAACTTTGTAAGAAACAAAAATAGATATTACAGTATTTTTTACCGTAGTTACATAGTTACTTTTACTTCGGAATCATTAGCTATCTAGCTAAGACATTCCTTTAGAACCGCACTTGACTATGCAATAGTTTTACCGCATTATTCTAACTTTGTAAGAAACAAAAATAGATATTACAGTATTTTTGACCGTAGTTACATAGTTACTTTTACTTCGGAATCATTAGCTATCTACTGTCTGTTTGCGTATTGTACGCCTGGGAGCCACAGATGTTTCCATCTGAAAAAGGGGAAATAGGTTTAGGATGCGCACTACCCGATGCCTTCAACTTTTGTTCGCTTACTACTTCCTCGTTGCTTTTCCCCCCTATTTCGAGAAAGTCCAAAGAGACTTGGCGCGTGCGCAGATGCAGCGGAGGTCGCACGAAAAAAATTCAGACAGTAGCTAAGACATTCCTTTAGAACCGCACTTGACAGTACAATAGTTTTACCGCATTATTCTAACTTTGTAAGAAACACAAAAATAGATATTACGGTGGCCACCACTTTTACGAATCACGTTTGCTCGAAACAGTTTTTATTCAATAAAGAGATAAATAGAGATAAGATAAAGATAAGATAAATTAAAAAAAAAAAAAAAAGAAAACTGGATTTTGTTCTTTTTTTTGAAGATTTGATTCATTAAAGCGGTTGATTCAATTTTCCGGCGTACACTGTACTAAACATTTCTCATAAATTTCTTTTTCTGTCACAAGAGTGCAGAAATCGAAAAAGTATCAAGGTAGTGTATTTTTTCTCGTACTAAACAGCGAAGCAGCATGTAGTATAAGTAAGATAAAAGCAAGTAAAAACAAAAGAACTTTTAAAATTCGGAATTAAATAAATAAAAAGATATGAAACATCTGCCCAAAACTTTATTTTGGTCAATTTGCTACAGTAATGTGAAAAGCATGAATTTTACATTTTTGATGCAGGATGCATTAAGTTTTTAATATTAATGGGGGAGTTTTTTGAGGCGTGTCCAAGTCCTAACGTGTGACACTCAAACTCTACAAAACAAAATTATGCAGGGTGTCCACTCCTATCGTGGCCCAATAGCTAATTTCTTAACCGTTAGAGATAAGCATATAGTTCATTTAGGAAAAAATCTCTTAATGACGAAAGGAATTTTGGGTCTATTTAATGTTTTTCAAAAAATCAAATTTTGAAAAAGTTACGAAATTTAAATTTTTATACAGCCCCCCAGTCCTATCAATCATATTTAGTAAAACATTCTTGACACTGTAACGTTTAAAACTTTAAAAAAATCACTGTTCTGCGACAAAAATTGACCGAGTTATGACGTTTTGAAAAATCAAGATTTTTGCATTATTTCATGACGTCATCGAGAGATCGCTTAAGGGACCGTATGCGAAATCCTTCAAAATCTTGATTTTTCAAAACGTCATAACTCGGTCAATTTTTGTCGTAGAACAGTGATTTTTTTTTAGTTTTAAACGTTACAGTGTCAAGAATGTTTTACTAAACATGATTGATAGGACTGGGGGGCTGTATAAAAATTTAAATTTCGTAACTCTTTCAAAATTTGATTTTTTGAAAAACATTGAATAGACCCAAAATTCCTTTCGCAATTTGGAGATTTTTTCCTAAATAAACTATATGCTTATCTCTAACGGTTTAGAAATTAGCTATTGGACCACGATAGGAGTGGACACCCTGTATTTTATGGATCTAATAAATATTCTTCTGTTTCACAGGCAGAAATGATTCTTCCAGATCAGAATACAACTCCCTGTAAAGGACAAGGAGACGAAAAAGGGGTGCTTAGTCCTGTAGACTACCATTTTCGAAGAGAAGAAGCTACACTAACTAAAACTCCACTGAACGCAGTTGAAAATCAAGTGCGTCTAAGTACTTCGCCACAACTATCCTATACGACTTTAGTTCCTAAAAACAGCAATTTGGTAATTCTTTTTCTTAACACTTATTTCTTAACTTTATTGTGATAGTTGGTAATTCTTTTTCTTAACACTTATTTCTTAACTTTATTGTGATAGTTGGTAATGCTTTCCCTACGCTGATGTGTTACGCCAAATGTGATAGTGATCAAATACGCGTATACTTTTCTGTATGTTTGTTGCAATGATTTGGTATTTGAGGTAAAATAAATAATTTGCCAATCATTAAAAATTATTTTCTAATACTGATGAGACAGTATAGTCCAACATTATGATGAACTAATGTGCTAATTTTTTTTCAAATACGTATCTCAGCTAAACATGTGACTAATTGTTTGTAAAACAAAATCTTCCTGCAGTTTAAAACTTTTCAAAGACCTCGTTTTAGAAACTACCTATTAACCAATCTACATATATATAAAAATGGATGTACGAGTATGTTTGTTTAGAATTCACATTGGTGGGGTTTTGAAATTTTAAAAAAATACAAAAAGCTCCAAATTCAAATTTTTCGTCTAAAAATGGGCATTTTCTTTTTATTTTAAGAGCAAGAATCTGAGAAACTGTCACGCCAAGCATTATGAGGTGATTCATGACCTCTCAGATTTTCTCCCAAAAATTACCAAATGTTTATTATCTTATTGAAAGACCAAATCCAGAATGTTTTGTTCTAAAGTTGAGTTGTTTAGTTTTTATGGACCCCTAAAGATGAAGGTGCGGCATCAAAAATTAAGCGGATTTTCAAGACTTGGAAATTGCTGTGAGCTAAAACTCTAACCAGAAACTCCAATTTTCTTTTTGTATATGGAAAATAGAATGCTCAAACTTCACAAAATGAATGTTAAACTTGTGGTAAGTTGTTGCCGTAAGGTCAGTGAAGGCCCTCAAAACAAGGCATTTTTGACGTTTTTTAGCGTTTTTGAGGTCCAAAAACAGCTTGTACATTTCAGTTGCCACTGCAAAAGTAGTGTCGTTTGAAAGACCAGTGTAAGCACTTTAAAATAATGTATAAATAACCGAAGAAAGTTCAACGTGCTTTTAGTTGCGCAAGGCCGAAATAGGAAAAATGTCATATTTTACGCATATTCAAACGGTCATTACAACATTAAGGAGGCACAAATAAGCAGGGATACTGCAAGGGATTTGCAGTATCTCTGCTTATTTGAGCCTCCTTAACGTTGTAATTTTCTCTACGATAACAATATCTTTTAAAACGATTTCCTTCCTGTGGCAGTAATATTTCTCCAAAATTGCCAACTAAAGAATTTTTCGAGAGGTCCCAGCCATCTCCCGTGACCTCCCATTGGGACGTCAATGAACACATACACAACAAATTTCAGAATATTAAGAGGACTCACAGATGTAATCACTAACGTACTTATACTCTCACAGAACCTCACCTACTTAACACCGCAAGGCACTTACCTCGTGAAGAGCCCTAGCTTCCAGAGCCCCATCACGACAAGACCCATGAGATTCGTCAAGATGAGCCCGAGAATGGCATACGTTCCAGGGGGCTCCTCATATCCTGGAACCCCTATACCACGAAGTGGCACCAGGCTACGAAGGCCCAGACAGACACGATACAACCGGGTAAGAATTTTCTCTTTTATGCCATGCAGTTAAAAACTTTGTTTTAATCTATTAGAATTGAGAGGCATGGGAGATGAAAGGGTAAAGTGACAAAACGAAAATTGCGAGTAATTAAAGTTCAAAGTTTTATTGTTTCACTTGTCTCAGCTTTTTTGTTTTCTGGTTTTGTCGTTAGTGTGCTTATGAAATTGGTCTAATGACATCTACTTTTTGATGTACCAAGTTTTATTTGCTTACCTGTATCCATTGCTTACCATTATCCAGAGTGTTCATTTTTTAAAATGTAACATAGCCTCTTCATCCTCCAAGCCCTTTAAGCATGCTAGTACTAGCTATAAATCAGATTGTTTGTGATCTAGTTCGGATTAAAATTTCGAATATTTCTTGGGACTCTTCTTTAAATACAAATGCTTAAGAGCAAGAATCTGTGATTCATGACCTCTCAGATTTTCTCCAAAAAATTACCAAATGTTTATTATCTTATTGAAGGACCAAATCCAGAATGTTTTGTTCTAAAGTTGAGTTGTTTAGTTTTTATGGACCCCTAAAGTTGAAGGTGCGGCATCAAAAATTAAGCGGATTTTCAAGACATGGAAGTTGCTGTGAGCCAAAACCCTTACCAGGAACTGTTTAACTCCAAATTTCTTTTTGTATATGGAATATAGAAGGTTGAAACTTTACAAAATGAATGTTAAATTTGTGGTAAGTTGTTGCCGAAGGTCAGTGAAGGCCTCAAAACAAGGCATTTTTGACGTTTTGTAGCGTTTTTGAGGTCCAAAAAACAGCTTGTACATTTCAGTTGGCACGGCAAAAGTAGTGTCGTTTGAAAGACCAGTGTAAGCACTTTAAAATAATGTATAAATAACCGAGGAAAGTTCAACGTGCTTTCAGTTGCGTAAGGCCGAAATATGAAAAATGTCATATTTTACCGATATTCAAACGGTCATAACTTCCTCTGCCAACAACATATTGAAATATTTTTTTTGCCAATGTCATACTCTATTCTTTGTCTTAACAGAACAGTTGAGTCCTTTGAGGCGAAATGTGAAAATTTTTTTACAAAAATTATGTTTCTTCATTTTTTGTAAAAAATTTTCACATTTGCCTCAAAGACTCAACTGTTCTGTTAAGACAAAGAATAGGTAACATTGCAAAAAAATATTTCAATATGTTGTTGGCAGAGGAAGTTATGACCGTTTGAATATCGGTAAAATATGACATTTTTCATATTTCGGCCTTACGCAACTAAAAGCACGTTGAACTTTCCTCGGTTATTTATACATTATTTTAAAGTTCTTACACTGGTCTTTCAAACGACACTACTTTTGCCTTGCCAACTGAAATGTACAAGCTGTTTTTGGACCTCAAAAACGCTAAAAAACGTCAAAAATGCCTTGTTTTGAGGGCCTTCACTAACCTTACGGCAACAACTTACCACAAATTTAACATTCATTTTGTAAAGTTTCAACCTTCTATATTCCATATACAAAAAGAAATTTGGAGTTAAACAGTTCCTGGTAAGGGTTTTGGCTCACAGCAACTTCCATGTCTTGAAAATCCGCTTAATTTTTGATGCCGCACCTTCAACTTTAGGGGTCCATAAAAACTAAACAACTCAACTTTAGAACAAAACATTCTGGATTTGGTCCTTCAATAAGATAATAAACATTTGGTAATTTTTGGGAGAAAATCTGAGAGGTCATGAATCACCTCATAATGCTAGGCGTGACAGTTTCTCAGATTCTTGCTCTTAAAACTTCATTCCGTTGCTTATTAAGTCACCATAACGGGTTATTCTTTTCTATGCCAGTTGATAAATTTCGATAAATGATCTTAAAAAAATTTAATGCAATAAAGTACGTTAACAAATGTGTAGAAACTATTATTTGATAGGAAAATATTTATTGGATAGCAGGAAGTTTTGTTTTGGTCCGAAACATTAGTATCGACAATTAGGAAAATCTAAATTTTTAAATGTGTATCACGTGGCGACTTTGTTTTCGCGATCAACTTCACTTAAATTGATGCTTAAAATTGCTCAATATATAAAATCACTCTTAAAACATAATGATTTATAATGAGTATTATTAATCAGTAGTCTTTTTTAGAAGAGTGATGTATCTTCCCTAAATATTATTTGTTACTTTTTTAACGAAACATGTCTGCAGATACTTCCACGATTTTATTAATCTAAGAAACAATAAAATAGTTCGTCTTTCAACGCAAAAGACATAAAAGAAAAGCAATTTCAAACTATTTAGCTAAATTGTTAAAATGAGCACTAAACCAGGACACTAAATCCGGAGGATTTTACTTTCAATCGATAGAGGATTTCGAGACAACTGCTATGAATTAAATGTGAATAAGGCTTTTAAGCCCATTCCACTTTGCGAGGAGAAATTTGCGAATTTTATCGAGGTAAAATAAATTGCGTTAGACTGCGAATTAGCTTCAAGGTTTTTTAGGAGCAAAATCACTTTGATTCTTTGAAAATGTTGATGACATGCTTTTAGTTTCACTTCATTACTTTCCTTTTATGGTTATTCTACAATGCTTGGGTGCGTGGGAAAAAAGAATATGAAATATACATATTTTTAATTATAAAATGCTTGATTTTCGTGAAATTAAAAAAAATAATAAACTATAGATTAAATTAAAAAAAAGTCAATGTATTCAGTACACAAAATATTCTCAATTAAGATTCTTAAAAGTGCTATCTTGTCTATTTATGTAATGTCGTGCATGAATACATTTTTTCTTCATATGAATCATAATTGTTTTTGATAAAACATTCTCACAATATCAGTGGTTTTGTTTCTCTAAAAATCACTACACTACACGGCAACGTTTCCTGACATAAACATCGTGACGCTAGCCTATGAAAACCGAGCTAGATAAAACGTCACAGTCTACTTGGCGAATTAGAGGAGATCGCTGACTGCTTGTGAGCTCTTATTGGCTCCGCCCGTTGTTGATGTTCAGTGTCAAGTTAAGTTGCTGTCTAGTATAACACTCATTATTTCTGCAATTATAAATAGCAGAAATTCCGCCACTTATAAATGGCATCTGATTTTATGGGAACGTGTAGGCAATACTAGATGTTCACTTTTATCAATATTTTGCAGTTTAGATCAAAATGTTGTGTCTCCCATTTTTAGATGTCTAGAAATAATAAAAAAATAGATAATATATTAATTCTAAAAATCGAATCGATAAAAGTAACAATGATACTTTAATAGTTTTACTTTCTTCCGAAATTCGGTCCGAAAAATGTCGCCTATTTTTCATTGGATTTTTTTTTTGTATATTATGAATTTAACAGTCATTTAAAATACAAAACACAATAGAATACAAACTACACGATCTACACGAATAATTTCTTATTCCAAATACAAAAGACTGGGGCGAAACAGAGAAAGCGAAATTGCAAAATAGAAACCAGATTGAACGTACGGCGTATGGGCAAATCAGTAATGGCCTGAAAGCAGTTCCCGTACGCCGTGCAGGCAAAACAGGGAAGGATTGAAAAAAAGCACAAATTCGCGCATCATTATATACGTATGTTTTGAAGTTACGATGCACTTTTAAAATGCAAAACGTGCTTATACTCATGAAGAAAAAGAAATCATCCGACAACAGAGAGAAGAGCTACTAAATAAAAGTATTTTTTTTTTTTTTTAATTGAACCGATTTCAGAACTTTAATCGGCAATCGCTCTAAAAAAGTAAAAAAAAAATTATTCTTTGAACATCATCGATACTACTTTTAAACATAAAAGCTGAAGTCGGCGCAAAAGCCCTAAATAGAATCATACGAAACTGCAATTCAAATGTAAATTTTAATTTCAATGGATCCAAGTTCTTTAATCCTATTCGCAAACAATACATTGACAACCCCATGTTTATGTAATGGTACAAATATTCAGTTTTTAATTTTGAATGGTTTCTCGGAAAAATACTGGCGAATAATAGTTACACATCATTTTACTTATCATTTTTGCGCCGACTTCAAAACTTATGTTTAAAAGTAGTATCGATGGTGTTAGAAGAATAAAATTATTTTTCCCTTTTTAGACCAATTGCCAATTGAAGTTCTGAAGTCGGTTCGACTTTTTATCAAAAATATTTGTAATTGTTTCTTTTTAGTGTAAATGCACTTCAGAAATAAGGTGGTGTTTCCTTAACGAAACTTCACCTAATTTTCTCAAGTAAGTGCGCCGTAAAATAAACTATGCAAAAAAAAAAAAAACTATGTGATCTTATAACATGGATACAAAAAAAGATCTGCGACCCATTGCATAACCTCCTCCTTTGTTGAAATCGGTTAAAAAAATAGATTAAATCACAAAAACAACGAATAACCCAACCCAATAGACGAAAGAAAGTTCGACTCAAGTGACGAGAATGATCGAAACACAGATTAAATAGCAAAAGCAAAGGATTGACCCGATTCGCGTTAGTCTTTTGTTTTTGCTGTCTGTTATTTGATCATTCTGGTGCTTTTCTGGATGGCTTAATCGCCCTTAAGCTCACGGCTACCAGAATAAAAACGTAGTTTCTTGTCAGGGCCCATCCCCACCCTCCAAGCTCAATGGCGCAAATCCCCCCCCCCCCAAAAAAAAGAAAAAAATTCACAACCCTCTTGTGTTTTTTATTTTTATTCTTACCCCTCTTTTTTATTTTATTTAGTTTTTTAAATATTGTTTATCTATTTTTTTAAATTATAACTATTTTTTTATATATTATTAATTTTTTAAAAGTTTGAATTATGCGCAGAATAGAATCGCTTTTTTTCCCTTCCAGACATTCCAAGCACACACACGCACACACACACAAAAAAAAAAATAATAATAAAATAATGAAAAATAATAATAAAGAAATCAAAGAAATATTTAAATTAAAAAATAAATTAATGAATAATTTTTATTAAAAAATCCATGAATAGTTTAAATTAAAAAATAAATAACTAAATAATTTAAATAAATAAACAAATTAGTTTTAAAAATCCCTCCCCCCAAAATTTTGATGGCGCGAAATGTTGCGCCATTATCCCCCCCCCCCCTGTGGGCACCCCTGTTTCTTCCATTTTACTCACATTTATTAAGGCTATTTTCAACAGTCCTCGTACACAGTTATAGTTTTAGTAAAGTTGTTAGTTCAGCTCCAGCTTTTATGCAACGGACTAAAATGAAAGATGCAAGTTTGAAAATTACATTAAATTGATTTAAAAGTTAGACATAATGCTATTTTCCAGATTTTAAGTGTAACATTTTACTAAATTGATGGTAAGTACGGTAAGTACGCTTATAGGTTTAGTAATGTGGTCTAGTAAAATAATTCTTATAGACTTAATAGATTTATTATTATACGCCAAAAGATTTAGCTAATTGTCCAAATTTCAATCATGTTCCTTTAAAATTCTTTAATCATTTTCATCCATCTTTGAAGGAACTGTTGGGGGACACTCCCCATCCGAAATTGTTCCCGTTCCTTCAGGAGATGGGTTTTCTTCCTCTAATTTAGTATTCGTCTTTTGTCCTTGTCTTTATCTCGTCCTTGTTATGTTATGAGTGTTTTTATGCATTTCGAAGTTATTTTGCAGTTGTTTCTTTTAGCTCTCTTTCCAAATTTAAAACTTCGTTTATTTTCTATTTTCGGCAAGATTTTCGAAATTCTTGAAGTTTTACGTCCCTAGCTTCTCAAAAGATTTCACATTTTTGGCTTTTTTCCCACTTCAACAAATGTCTGGTTGTTGGTTGGTTGGTTTCGTTAGGTTTATTGGCACAAGAGCCTTCATAGGCTATGCTGCGCCAAACGATGATATAAAGTATTTAAAAATTTAAAACGTTTTTAAAAGACACATAAATGATGTATAAAATTTTAGCAAAACAAGAGAAAAAAGGCCAGACAATTTTAAGTAAAATCAGAAACACATAACCAAACAAAGACATAACACTCAAGATAAAGATAAAACCACTAAATTAGAGATATAAAACCAATTTCATACAAAAAGGAAAACAAATTAGGATGAGGTGTGTCTCCAAGTAATTCCGTCAAAAATGGATAAAAAATTTTAAAATGTTTAAAACGTATATTTTTAAAATTTGGGCAGTTGCATAAAATATGCAACACTGTCTGATTAACATTGCACGTATTACATAAAGGAGCTGATTCTCGGCAAAGAAGATGTTTATGGGTGAATCTGGTATGGCCAATACGGAGACGAGTGATTAAAGTTTGTTCTCTTCTGGAGTTCTTGATAGACTTGAAACCTTTCGTAGAGTGTTGAATATAGTGTAGTTTATTTTGGGTTTCTCTACTCCACGCCTTTTGCCAATGGGCGTTTAGACTGTCACATATGGCCTTTTTGATGTCTTCTAATGGTACCAGATTATCAGCAAATGAACTGGCCGCCTTGGCAGCTGTGTCGGCTGCATCATTTCCAGTAATGCCAACATGACCAGGTACCCAACAAAGATTAATTTTAAAATTGTTTTACATTAGGTTATTGTATAGGAGAAAAGACTGAATAATTAAAGGATGACTGTTGTTGTTGCAGTTAATGATAGCATCTATAGAGCTCTTCGGGTCTGTGTACAGTATCCACTCCTTATGATTTGATTCTGCTATTGTTTTTAAGGATGTGGCTATAGCTTTTACTTCAGATGTAAAAACAGAACAAGATTTATGTAACTGTTCTGAAATAATTTGACCTTCAATTACTGCCGCGAAGCCGACGTGATCATTTGTTTTTGAGCCGTCGGTAAAAATTTCATTATATGACGGATATTGTTGTTTTACTGCATGGTAGATTTGGTGGTATACTGACTGAGTTGTTGTGTTTTTTTGAAAATTATCAAAATCATGAAGAACAGATATATTACTTTTGTTCCATGGTTCAATTAGCTCGGTTTTTTCGTATGTTTCAAAATCTGAAATTTGCAGACAATTAAGCTCTTGTCGCATTCGGATCCCAAATGTTGGGGTGACCGAAGGACGACGTATAAATAAATCTACATTTGACGGATGGAAAATATGCAGATGCAGCGGATGGTTTGTATTCGGTTTGGTTCTAAAGTAAAAATTAAGAGAAAGTTTAAGTCTTTGATTTGTGAGAGAAGGTTCGTGTGCTAAAATATATAGGCTTTCGACTGGTGAAGTTCGGAAGGCTCCTGTACAAATGCGCAGGGCCTGATTATGTATTGGATCCAGAGCTTTCAGATAGCTTTTGGCTGCGGAGCCATAAATTTGACAACCGTAATCAAGTTTTGAGCGTATTAGAGCCCTGTATATTCGTAACATGGACTCTGTATTGGCACCCCAAGAAGTGTTAGCTAAGACCTTGAGAATGTTTAATTTCAATGTGCATCTCTTCTTTAACTCCTGTATATGCGGCAAAAATTTGAGTCTATTGTCAAGAGTCAGACCAAGAAATTTTCCTTGATCTTTAACAGATATCGGTTGATTATTAAGCAGTAAGTTAGGGTCAAGATGAAGCCCTCTCTTACGGCAGAAATGTATACAGAAGGTTTTTTGAGCGGAGAAAGAGAAGCCATTTTCCTCCGCCCATTTAGAGACTTTATTAATGGCTATTTGAAGCTGCCTTTCAATGATACTCATGTTCGACGACGAGAAGGAGATTTGAAAATCATCTACGAACATAGTACCCTTGACGGCAGGGGGCAGTTGTTCGATTAAGCTATTAATTGCAATTACGAAAAGAGTTACGCTCAATACACTTCCTTGGGGAACACCTTCTTCTTGGATGAAGGTGTCTGACAGAGTAGACTTGACGCGTACACGAAAAGTTCGATGTTTGAGAAAATTGGAGATAAAGATGGGCAGGTTACCTCGCAACCCATACTCGTGAAGAGTTTTGAGGATCCCATATCTCCAAGTACGGTCATATGCCTTTTCAATGTCAAAGAATACGCTCACAAGATGTTCACGTCTAAGAAATGCTTCTCTGATAGATGTTTCAAGAAGCAGCAAGTTGTCAATTGCGCTTCTGCCGCGCCGGAATCCACTTTGAAAAGCAGATAGTAGGTGATTTGACTCCAGAATGAAAATTAGTCGTGCGTTAACCATTCGCTCCATCAATTTACATAGGCAACTAGTAAGGGCTATTGGTCTATAGCTTTCAGGTTGATTGGGTGGTTTATTTGGTTTCAGTAACGGTATCATTGTTGCTTGAGTCTAGATTGTCGGAAAACGTTGTTCAGTCCATATTCTATTAAAAAGATGTAGTATATTTTCTAAAGATGCTTTACTCAAATTTTTCAGCATTCTGTTGTGGATTTCGTCAGGACCAGGTGAAGTATTGCGTATTTTTTGCAAAGCAATAAGAAGTTCTTTAAATGTAAAATCGGTATTATATAATTCTAAAATGTTTATATTAAAATTAAGGATTTTTGTTTCCTTACGTGATTTAATAAGTAAAAACTTTGAAGTATAATTGTCTGCTTTGGAGACATCTGACAAATGTGTCCCCAAGCAGTCAGCCACCTGTTTGAATTCAGATATTATTTGACCATTTCTCTCAAGTATGGGAGCACAAGATGTTTGATAATTGCCAACGATTTTTTTAATTTTGCCCCAAACGGTCTTGGATGGGGTGGACGTCGTTATTGTGCTGACATATGTTTGCCACGAGTCCCGTTGGCTTTTTCGCCGAATCCTTCGAGCTTCAGCACGAGCTCGTTTGAGTGCCACAAGATTTTGTGTGGTCGGATATCGACGAAATGTGTTCCATGCTTTTTTCTGTTTTTTAAAGGCTGCCTGGCAATCGGAGTTCCACCAAGGCTTCGGAAATTTAATCCTCCTCTTGGTGGTATTTGGTTTAGCAGCTTTCGCTGCATTCAAGATAATGTCGGTTACTCGGCTTACTGCTACATCGATGTCAGAATCATTCACTACTTCCAAAGTTATTTCTGCCAACTGGGTAAATGCTGCCCAGTCAGCTCGATCAAGGCGATAACGGGATTGCTGCTGCTCATTATAGCTGCAGCGTCCAGTAAATGTTAACTTGATCGGGGAGTGGCCACTGGTGTAGAGACCACCTTTCACCTCGAAATCCCAGTGTGGCAGAAGCGAAGGTGAGCATATTGACAAATCGATGGCATGGTAAGTTTGCGTTGGAAGATGGAAATATGTATGTTCACCGTTGTTAAGAACGCATAGATCATTGTCACCAATAAAATTTTCTATTATCAATCCTCTGCTGTTTGTGTCTGGACTCCCCCAGAGAGGATTGTGGCCATTGAAATCCCCCAAGATGACAAATGGGGGTGGGAGTTGATCTATTAATGTCTGCAATTCCACGCTTCTCAAATCGTATGAAGGTGGAATATACACAGAGCAAACTGTGATGAGCGAGTGAAGGTGGACACGCGCAGCTACTGCCTGAAGGGACGTGTTGATGTTGAGCTGGCTAGATGCGTAATCATTGGAGATTAGCATCGCCACTCCTCCACAACGACGTTCACCTGACAAGCAGTCCTTGCGGTAGATGTCAAAACCTTTCAACCTCGGTCTATCAACAGGCGACAAGAATGTTTCTTGCAGACAAAAAATGGCCGGTTGGTGTGTTTCGACAAGATCTTTGACGTCCGTGACATTATGCGAGTAACTCTGACAATTCCAAGATAGAATGCTCAGGGCCATGGAGAGAAAGAGGAGGAAAAACGGCCGAAAGAAAGATGGGCAGCTCATTTGGCTTGGACGTCCGTCCATCCTTCATCTTCGGATGACGGAATTTCTTTAAATTCGACGTCCTCTATTTCGTCATGAATGAGGTGATGAAGAGATTTAGTAGCACAGCAGATATGTGACCGAATTGTGCCTTTAATGATAGAAACATGAAACTTGGCACACGTATACTACACATCAAATGATTTAATTCTGGATACGCGGCCATCTGAGATTTCGTCTATTGGAGTAATGGCAGCCGTCAAACTGCTAAATTTTCGTACTTTTTCGAAATTTCCCCATTTTGACCATGGAAGAGCACGTTTTTGACAAACATCATACATTACATATTTAAACTACATTAAATTTGCTACAAGTTGATACCAAAATGGACTTGTTAGCTGTAATAGTTTTTGAGATACAGCTTCTCAAAGTTTCACAAATTCTCCAAATTTGAACATTTTTAGTTGATTTCCTTGTTTTATCATATATGCAAATGTCTTTATATTTTCAATAACCTGCATTGTATAAGCAATGAAGTAAACATTTATTGAATTTAATATTTTAAAGAGGGTGGAAGAAAGGGTAAAGATTTTGAGTGAGGGGGAGGCTCCGGTTCAAACCAGAGAACTGATATCCAAAAGAGAGAGAGAGAAGATATTGAAATCCAAAGCTTTCTCTGAATATCTTTAGAGTTCCTTCAAACCTTTTTAAATCATGTTAAATGACAACTGTTAAAACTATACAGAGTTATTGTTGTTTCATGCATAAAGAGTGTGCTCCTCGTAATTATAAACTCATGTTTGTGAAAATTGGAACACCATGAAGGACTTGTGCGAATGGGCTGAAATTTTCAGCAATTCAAAGTAGGGTATGATATGCAAATGATTAGAATTTTAGACACGTAGCGCATGCGTACACTGAGCAGCGCCCTCTGAACGCCATATTTATCCGAATAAATAGACGGCTGCAGCAAGGTATGTATGGTTATAGGTGGTTATCTGCTTGGGATAAACGTTAGATGAGACGTTGCTTATGCCTCTTCTACGAAAAAGAGCGAGGTTTCAACAACTTACGGAGTTTAAACGGGGAGGATCATAGCCTTCGTGAAGCTGGATTGTCTTATCTTGAAGTAGCCGCTCGTGTGCAGCGTAACAGCAGCACAGTGATGCTTGTTTGGAAGCAGTG
>JAXGGA010010121.1:0-48359 GCA_038373865.1 Uloborus plumipes
AAGACTACAAACAGAACAAAAAATAGGCCCAAGATATCTTCTATGCCATCTGGTGCAAAAGAAAACGTCCACAAGGATGGTGTTGGCTATTTTGTACTGAAGAGGGAGAAACAGCGCCGCTGTCAAAGAGAGGGTTGTAAAGGGAAACCTAAAACGTACTGTGAGAAATGTGATAAAACACTTTGTCAAGTTTGTTTTGGGTCTTTTCACCAAGTTTAGTATTTTATTCAACTCAAAACTAAACTTTTTTGTAAATAATAAATTATTATTCGCATATTGTAAAAATTTGTAGTTGGAAATTGCTTTTCACTAATGAAAATGACACTAAATCTTTTAAGCGAAAATTTTATCACCTTCATACCAGTGTCCTATTCAGAGGACGGGTCAAATTTCCTGTATTATTTTTTTTTTTTTCAATTTTGTTAAAATTAGTATATTTAAGTGTCCTCAGAAAATATGATTATTTTCAAATTTTAACAAAATAAATAAATTGCGATAAAACGGGTTAAAACCAATCTGCTGCTTTAACGGAAAAAATATACAGTGCTTTACATGCTGGAAAACTTTGAAAATACTATAAATTTACGTTGTTTTAGACGTTTATGGGCTGTAAAAATAAAAGGAAGGCGTAAAATTTGATAATTTTGTTATAACAAAGCTTAAAATTAAAATAAGAGACAAATAATAAATTTTCATTTTAAAATAAAAGGTGTACATTGCCTTAAGTAAAATGACAGAAACGTTTCAAAAAATAACACATTAGGCTTAAGTTATTTTTAAAAATGAATTGCATTAATTACCAAGTATTTCAAAAAGCAGAAGTTTAATTTTTTTTTATATTTTACGTTTTTTCCTTCTAAAAACACTATCTTTATTTTTACATTTTTAAAGTTTATATTTTTTGCTTCTGATTTTCATGCATTTCAACACAAATGTGTTCGTCTATTGTCGACTAAGCTCTTAATTTGATTTCTGTATTTGTTTTTCTCACACAATGTAATTTGGTTCTCTTCTAAAAAAGAATTCCTTTTAGCAATAAAGAGAAATTCAAGATGAGATTTTCAGAAAGCTGAATCCATACTACCGCAGGTGTAGTTTGATATATTGATATCGGAATTGAATTATCGTCGTATAGACACAGAACAAAGAGTCAGGAAAAATAGGAAGTGTTTGTTTAAGTTTAATACTGCTTGTGTAGCGGCGTAACTTAATTTGACGAAAAGCAATAGAAGTACTAGATTTTATATTCTGATTGTTCCAAGTTTTAAGTTTCCTCTCATTTTATCCCATATTAATACTGTATTTCATCCTTACAGTTCAGAAATCTTAGTTTGCTTTAGTTTATTCTGATTGTCCTTGTGTTTTGTAGAACTTATACTTTTTGACGGTTCGTTTTCTGTTCTTTGTTTCCGTCAACTTTTCATTGTATCATACATAATGTTTTATTTTTCATTTAAATAAATCAGTAAAGATTTTTCTTAAAATATGTTTCCCTTAAATTTTCTCCATGATCTACCTTTTTAACTCTCTCTTTTGACATAATGTATTTCTCCTAAACTTGACTTGAAAGTTCTTTAAAAACATAAGCAAAAACAACATATTGGCGCCAAAATTAACAGATTGTGTTCTACAGTCTTAGCTTTTAGCACAGTGTTTAAAAAGTTTAGAAACACCCTGCGTAAACGTAATTTAGCAGAAAAGGTTTTTCCCTTATTTAAATCAAGAAATGCGTCGTAGATTCTCTTTTTTTTTCTAATATTGCTCTTTTACCTGTTCTTTACTTTATTTATCTTGTACAAGAATCACGTTTTGAAAAAAACAAAAAAAGAATGAAAGTTCTATTAAAATGAGGAATGAAGTAAAAATGGGTCTTAACAAGGGATTGCATAAAATGCGGCAAGGCATGCATACAAAACGACAGATACATTTTCTGTATTTATGTTACTCTTGCCGTATTTGGCATATAAAATTCTTTTATCTCAGAGACTAGAGATTGGAAGGGGTGGGGGCAAATGGAAATACCTAATTTATTTCTCCGTAAAGGTTGGTGTAGGTAAATAAATGCAATACGCGCAAGTATTTTAGAAAACTTAGGTGTTGTACAAAAAAAGTACTCAATCTATGTCTTATACATTGCGCATAACCTGCTAAATAGACAAAAGGTTACTTAAAATTCTTAAATGAAAAAATCACACAAACAATTATTTTACACTGAAATTATGTTATGTGCACACTACAGTGTCATTTCCATCAAAATAATTCTCCCAAAATAAATGATCCATGAAAACCTTTGTTGTGTCATGTACCGTGTTGGATATGTTTATGTGTTACGTTTAAGCACTTAAATTGCACATACAAATTATTAAAAGGAGATATTCATACAAATACATTCATTTGTAACGTTTTGCAGCATTTTTCACGATTTCGTGTTTAAACAGTGATGGCTTGCATGATACTGTTTGGAGACATGCTCAACCCTTATAATATTGCCGATGTATTGCCTAGTATTAACTCACTAAAAATAATTACAAATTTACCACCCGCGTGGTAATAGAGTTTATTTCCACTTACCTCATACTCCGTTATACCTTAACTGAACCTAAACAACTTTGTTTATCCCCATTTCCAGGTCTACCGGGCTTATGATCTCTTAGTGAAGACTGAATTATAAAAAACTAAATTAATATTAAATAATAAAACATTTCATACTAGAGTATTTGAGACAGGGAAGTATAGAATTAATTAGATTATTGTACAGAACAGCTTATTAAAAATCTTTAAAACTCCCAAATTACCTGCATCCTCTGTTCCTCTAATTTGAATCCCCGTTAATGACGAACGCAGCATAGGTGAGATTGAAGAAAATAATTACTGAAAGTAATTGTGGGGACAAAATAAAAACCCTTTCTGATTAAATCGATTTTGAAAGTTCCTAATTAGCACATTTTCTGAGTTTTCAATGGGACTGCCGCATCTCATTCAAGAGGAAAATGCGGTTACAACTTAGATAAAGAAAACGAAACAACCTAATTTTACGCTAAAACTTTCCCGATGATTTACCAAAGGAGGGTAATAACATTCCTTGAATCGTGGCTCCCGTTTTAATTTGAGTTTCGGTTACAAATAGAGCTTGTAATTAACCAATCAATTTGCAGCGACATGTTTTGTCGTCGAAGAAGATTACCAATCATTAAACTAAAACCTAGCGTAGTTTTAAATTTTATTGGTATTTCAGGTTTTTCGTAACTTGTCAATCATTTAAAGATCAAAACCCGCAAAAATTCTATCTTTTTCTTTTCTTCAGATCCTACAAATGACGGCTACATATTACGATTGGGGCATATTACGAAAATTGTGTAATTCAAAGTGCGTTATAGACTATTAATATTTATTTCTTAATTCTGACCTTATTGACCTCTTCCTTACAAACATTTTTGAAAAACAAAAATGCAAAAAAAATCACATTTTTTAAGTTCTATTTTCAATGCAAGGAAATGAAACAAACAAAAAAAAAGTGCAGGTTTTAAGTTGAATTTTTAATTTTTCATACACTGTAAAAAATGGTCGTTGATTTTACACTAAAATACTGCTGTTATCTACAGTTTTACACTGTTTCATCAAATAACAGAGCGAAAATGTTATCTCCTTTAACCCGCGACTGCGCAGTATACTCGATTCGGTGCTACACTGCAAAAAAATCCCGTACATTTTACAGAAGAATAGTGGCAGCTGAGGTTCCATTTCCAAACTGTAAAATTAACAATAAGAAACTGTAAAATGTCTTAGAAAATAATTTTATCGTAAAATTGACATTGATAAACTGTAAAATGTATAGTGATAAACTGTAAAATTAGCAGTGATATGCTGTCTTATAAAGGAATTTTACTGTGAAATTAGCAATAGTAAATTGCAAAATTAGCTGTAATATACTGTCGTATAAAGGAATTTTATTGCGAATTAAAAAATGTTAAACTGTAAACTTAGCATTGGAAAACTGTCTTTTGAATTAAGTGTCCCTTGAAATTCATAGAAAATAACAGTAAATGATGCAATGATATACTGTCTCATAACTGACTTTGCCCTGTAAAATTAACCGTAACTACCCATAAAGTTAGCAGTATTATACTATTTGTGTCAAATTGTCATTTATTAACTGTGAAAGCAATAGTAATATATTGCCTTATAAATGAGTTATGCCATGCCATTAACAGCATTAAACCATAAATTCATTAGTAAAAAGTGATTTTTGTGCTAAGAGATTAATTTCGAACACAGGCCCATCATTTAGCGGGGCGAGGGGGGGAGGGGTCAATTCCCCCCCCCCGACTTTGGGAAATCAATGTATTTTCATATAAGTGTGCATGGTTTTTCTGTTTTCCGATGAAATCGCATTGTATTGGCACCCTTTGCCCCCCCCCCCCCCGAAAAACTCAGAAGAAAAAAAGTGACTTTTGTGTTAAAAGGTTTATTTCTAACACAGGCCCGTCATTTAGGGGGATCAGGAGTGGGGGTCGATTGCCCCCCCCTCGAGCGACTTTGAGAAATTAATGTAAAAACATACAAGTGGGCATGGTTTTTGCTGTTTTCCGATGAAATCCCATTTTGTTTGCACCCTTCCCCCCCTCTTTGGAAAACTCATTGGTAAATAGTGATTTTTGTGTTGAAAGGTTATTTTCGAACACAGTCCGGTCATTCAGGTTGGTCAGAGGTGGGGGTCTATTGCCCCCCCCCCCCTTGGTTTTGGGAAATCAATGTATTTACATATAAGTGGGAGTGGGTTTTGCGGTTTTCTGATGAAATCGCATTGTGTTTGCACCCTTTACCCCCCCCCCCGAAAAAACCTTAGTAAATAGTGGTTTTTGTGTTAAAAGGTTTATTGCCAACATTGTTGCTTTTCATGGCCAAAATCATTTGCTTCTATAGCTAAAACACTAGCGAAAAAGAAATTTAGGGGATTTTGTATGTTGCAAAAAATCAGACTACAGTACATAGGCAGCACTTGGCCTTAAGTTTTTCAGCCGTTTCTTTAGGATTTGAAAAGCAAATATTGAAGTTTCTTTTACATAAAAACATTAATTACTGATAAATATGCGGTTTAAAACTATTAACTTTACTTTTACAGTAAAAAAGAAATGCGATACCCATATTTTATAGTACTATTTTAAAGAGAATTGTTTTTTTTTTTACTAAACAAATTTTCATTACTGTTATAAACTTAATGACATAAACGCAAGAATACGGCTCATTTCTGAATGTAGTGTGTTACTGAACAATAAAAAAAGAAAAATGTCAAGAACGAAGTGTTAATGCAACTTTTAAACATTTCTTTGAACAATTGCAGTTTCAGCACGAAGCAAAACTTTTGCCACATAAAAGTTGTAATGCAGAAAGTTTTACTTCATAACGGGAAATATATCTACTTAATTACTTTACTATATTCCCCCCCCCCTCCCCCACTCACACACTTTGTTGTATTGTGCAGTTAAACTTTGTAAGCTTTACAAGAGGAACATTTTACAGTATTCGCAGTATGCAGACACAACTAATTGTTTAATACTTTTAATTTCCTAATAAACACATAAGACAAATCCAAAGAAGTTGGAAGTTATTACCAAATGTATGTTTATTCTTTTGCCAGATTCAAATGTAATCTCTTAATAAATTGGAAATATACGTAGTTGCATTATCGATATTGAGATATTTTGAAAATTGAGTTAAAGAAATAAATAGTATTAGTAATCTGAAGTGATCAACAAAAGTTGAAAATGAGTATCCAAAAGTAGAAAGAAATTCGGTACAATGAAAAGTAGAACCTAAAAAAGAGAAATGTTCCTTTTTAGTTATTTGTTTTACTCTAGCAATGCATTTAGCAATTGAATCGGTGAGTGCAAAAACAACATCAGTCACAAATATTCGAAAATTCGTTTTTTGTGGAAACAAGCTGTGGGAGGCCAGATACGAGTTGAGGTCAAAAATCACGTCAGTCCGGTCACTAATTCAAAAGATACGGGGTCTGTTGTTTGAACGTTGACCGTAGAAACAATGCTAGAATTAAGACTTTTTTCTTCTCTCCTGAACAATTTGAAGTTCTTGACTTACGTTGTTTATGCACTCACCGATTCAATTGTAAAAAAAAGTAACGGAGCCTAAAACTTTTGCTTGAGATCTGACTTACTATTATAAGATAAAATCATGGTGAAACTCATAACTGTGTTCATTTTAAATTATTTGATTTTTAAGCATTTATACCTTTAATAATAGTATAACTTTATGGGTACAGCTATTTTTTCTGTCTGAAATAATGTCATGAATTTGTTTTTATTTATTTTTTGTTTTTTTGAAATGTTTGTGTTGTATTTGGATAGTGGAGCTATTTCATTTGGTTTCCCAAATACTAGTGACGATATGTGAGGTACTAATATAGAGGAGATGAAACTCTAAAGCTTCAGCACTTACATCGTATAAGCAGAACTCATGACTTTGATTGTAAATCACATGTTTTACTTGAAACTCAGTAGTATCTATTGTATTTCGACATTAGAGTTAATATCAATCGAAGTAAAAACATGCAGTTCAAATCTGCTCAGTTGCTAGAGTGAAACATTTTACTCAGCAAAATAAAACTTGTCTTTTCTATCTACACGATCCTGATCCATTGAGTTAAAAACTGGTTTTACTTCAAAATTATTTCACAGCCAGATGTATTGTCATCAAAAGAAAATATCTAAACATTATTGCTTTTATTTGCAATGTGTTTCTTTATTGACATCATGTATTACAGAGTTTCATTTTTAAATCCATTCCAAATCCGTTAGTCTTTTTAGAAAATTTGAAACTTTTGCATTGAGCACTTACTTGGTGCATTTTTTTCAGTCTTGCTCACTTTAGTGTCACTGTTAGGGTTAATGTCAAGAAAGCATGTGTTAAAATAAAAATAGTCAATAACTGAATAAAACTTGCAGAAACTAATCCTAAATAAATAAAAAAAGTGCATTGGGGAATTTAGTTTTTACTTTTATTTTCATAAAATTTAAGTGATAAAACTTAGAATTTTACGATTCAGCATGATCTAGAATTAAGGTTGATTACGAAGCAAGTAGTTTTCCTCTTGAACACTTTTAACGTATACCTAAAGGGCAATTCCACGATAAGGTCAACCAGATGGTCAAATTTTCAAAATTAATATTTCTAAACAAACAAGATATCATTTTAAAGGTAAAGAGTTGTATATTTTGAAATTCATGTCTAAATTTTGATAACTTAAGTTTTAACTAAGTTACAAGAGGTCAAACTAAGGTCAACATCCAGAGCGTTTTCAAACTACATTTTACGACTCTCAAAGAAGCTCTGTTTTTTCCAAAATATACATATTAAAATTATGAATTAAGACGAATAACTATTTACATATTCAATGTACAACAGGTGATGTTGCAAAAATGTGTTAGAATATAATTCATTTTGATTTGTGACAGAATTCCCATGGGGCACATTAAGTGTTTTACGTCCGACACCAAAATGTACGATTAATTATGCTGGGCCAATAATTTTAAAGCTACATACATCTGACTTTCTATACAAAGTAAGATCTTTGGTCTCATTGATGTAACCTATTAACATTTTGTGACAAGTAAATATTTTTAATTAAAATCTAGGTGTCGGACGTAAAGAATTTTTTTACGTCCGACACCGTTTACGTCCGACACTGTTACATTCCTAAAATAACACTTGTTTACAACTGTGATTCTCCATATTTTGCCTTTAATTACAAAGTTAAAGTGAAGCATGATTTAAAAAAAAATAATTTTGACTTTACTGTGCATACATATACTTTAAATTTACTTATTAAATAGTAAATTTTGCTTCAGAATAATACTTTAAAAGTTTTCTTTCTCTTCATGAGACATTTATATTAAGACACTTACAATGCATCACAGTTGTTGTGGGAACTCTTGAATTAATAAAAAGTGTATATACATATTATTGCTTTGAAAAGAACAGCAACCCAACTCTTAAGTATTCATTTAAAGTTTTAAAGGCTAGATCATCACAACACAACCTGTATTCTGTTTCACAAGGAGTCAGAACACATGTATTTCGTAGTTAGATTTGTACAAGTGGATGCTTGCATTTTTTATCAGTGTACTGATTAATATTCATATTTGCTGGTTGATGGTGGTTGATGCCATAGGAGGTACTGTGAAAAAAATCGTTTGGCGCCGCGTTAAAGCAAGAAAAATGACGGTGACAAAAGCGAAGCAATTTTCTCAAATTTCAGCACTTTTAAATCCGAATATGCACATAAAGTATATTCCAGCAAAAGATATACACATAGATACAAAGCATTTGCATCAGCACTGGAAAGCTGTTTTCCATATTCCAAACATCAAATCTGCTCATTTTGCCAAATCAGTTGGACACAATTAAGTTCAAATTGGTGACATATCACGTGATAACAAATTAAGAACAACGTGATAACAAATTAAGAATCTTATAATTCCGGGATCGAAGAATCTGCAGATCTTGATACAGTAAACATCAATGACTGGGTTGTGGTACGCATGATGCCATGCTTTGTCTTGGATGTATCACCAAAAAAGTTACATTGTAGTATCAGTTATGCCTAGTTCTAAAGGCTATTTTAAATGGCCAAGAACTGAGGACAAAATATTTTACAAATTATGGGACATTATAAACGTATTCGTCCTCCGATCCCAACAAGAAAAAGGAATCAGTTTTAATTTGATGAACCCTTTTAAATGTTGAAAAATATTATGTGTGGCCTAGGAATAAAAGTTAAGGTAATTTTCTTATTTAAAACTGTAATTATTGACATGTATTTACATTTAAGCACAACGGTTTAGGTCCAATTCGAAGAGTTTACGTCCGACACCGCAAATTTACGTCCGACACCAAGGTAAAAGTAGTTCCAAGTTAATTTTATGCAAAACAATATCATTAAAAAACTGTAAAATATGCTTTAATCATAAGTATACTATCGATCTTAGTTGTTTTTGAAATTAAAATGTAAGCCAATTCGCAGAGTTTCAGTAAATTTTGAGTGAATCTCCAATTTTACTATTTGTGCGTTTACGTCCGACACCAACTTTTTAAATCTTCTTAATTTATATTTAAAAGATCTATTTTAAAAAACTAACATGATTTTTTATTCATTATGATGTAACGAGTATTTTGAATACCTACTTAATCATTTCTATTCAGTTTATATTTGATGAATGGAACTAAAACTAAAAAATATTTCTTCATTTTTTACGTCCGACACCATGGAATTGCCCTATTGTATTTCAACATTAGAGTTAATATCAATCGAAGTAAAAACATGCAGTTCAAATCTGCTCAGTTGCTAGAGTGAAACATTTTACTCAGCAAAATAAAACTTGTCTTTTCTATCTACACGATCCTGATCCATTGAGTTAAAAACTGGTTTTACTTCAAAATTATTTCACAGCCAGCTGTATTGTCATCAAAAGAAAATATCTAAACATTATCGCTTTTATTTGCAGTGTGTTTCTTTATTGACATCATGTATTACAGAGTTTCATTTTGAAATCCATTCCAAATCCGTTAGTCTTTTTAGAAAATTTGAAACTTTTGCATTGAGCACTTACTTGGTGCATTTTTTCAGTCTTGCTCACTTTAGTGTCACTGTTAGGGTTAATGCTAAGAAAGCATGTGTCAAAATAAAAATAGTCAATAACTGAATAAAACTTGCAGAAACTAATCCTAAATAAATAAAAAAAGTGCATTGGGGAATTTAGTTTTTACTTTTATTTTCATAAAATTTAAGTGATAAAACTTAGAATTTTACGATTCAGCATGATCTAGAATTAAGGTTGATTACGAAGCAAGTAGTTTTCCTCTTGAACACTTTTAACGTATACCTAAAATAGAATTGAGTGTTTTATATCAGATACCAGGCCAATTCCGAACTTGTTGTATGCTTTGACAAAGATTTCCCGCAACATTCTAGTTTTTAAAAGGGTTCTGAAGCAGTTTAAATTTGTTGTCTTCCGCTATACGTCGCTACAACAACGCACCGACTATCGCCACAAAGGGCCATTCTGACAAGCTTTCGCCTGCGGCTGCATGTAGTGTAGGTCAATAGCAAAATGGTTTCAGAGCTACTATGGGCGCGTCTCTGTAAACTTGTAAGTCGTAGTCTGGACCGAGTATTTTTAAAATGACACAGTGTTAGAAAATATTTATCTCTCTAAGAATAAGTAAAGCATTAGTACTTTGTAGCCCAATAATATTTGGACGGATAACAATTTAAGTTTTTTTTTCTAGAAATTATCTAAATCTTAAAAACACAGTTCCCTGGCTGTCCCAATCGTATAGTCTTCCACTTAAAGGTAATGTTTCAAAAAACCTATTAACACTCTACATAAATTTGGCAATTAATATCTAAATATAGAATGATGCAACTATACATTTTTTTTTGAAATACGGTCTACTTACGTATGCCTGAAACTTAATATTTTCGTGTAAATTCTGTCTGGAGTATTTTCAAACAGTCCCCTGACCCAAATTCAAAGTTGCTCTTACTCTTGCAAATCTCTTACTCTTGCAAATATTTTTGGCGTGAAGGTAAACGGAATCAGTGTGAATTTGTCGAAATTGCTGAGGATGGTGTTGAAACACCACTTTGTTTAGTGTCAGAGCCACATTTGTGATGAAGGTATGCATCTGGGTCGTCGCGAAAAGTCCTCTGGTAAGTGATTTTATTAATGTTAATTAGTTCAATTATGAAACATATATTAGATATTATGTCCACGATTTGCGCCTAAATTTATAGGTAGTTTCGAAACTAATTATAATGTAATTATTTTGCAGATATTACGCACCAAAGTGAGAATACACAGTGAGAATATCAGGGGACTTACCCCCTACCATGATTTATCAGAAAAGCTTCAATTGCTCCAACTTGAATCGAACTAAAGAAATAGATTCATTCACAAAATTTCAAAAATACACAGCCGGACAGATTTTGTATTAAAAAAAATGACGAATTTACAGAGATTTACCCTTATAACAAACTTCATAAAAATAATTTTTTTCATGTATTTTTTGCGAAATCTTAACTTTGCCTTAGTCAAACGAAAAAACAATTATAAACTATTAAGAATATACTGTCAATCAACGGTAATTTAGGAATGAAATGGAATTTAGAGCAGAAAGTTAGCATAGCACATAAAATATATGAAAGCAATTTTTAAACTAAAAGATTTTAAAATAGTTATAATAATAGAGCGCAAGTGGGAGTTCAAAATTATTTGTAAACAAACGTTTGAAGCATTAAGAATAAAATAAAGTTTAAGAATACATTAATGGACTTGAGCGATAATATATACTTTATTTTGACTTGGGAAACTTGGAAGTCCTCAAGAAATAGTAATACTCTCCTTTGTGTTATTTGAACAGCCAAAGGAAAAAAAATATTGCTAAAATAAAACTCCCCGCTTTCCTTTATCAGGTCGATTTATATTAGATATGAATCTAGGTAAAAAGGTTTGAGTGCATAGTTCCGATTACAAAAGGAGTCTAAATTTACTTGTTTGGCTACAGAACTGCAACAGCATTTTCTTTTTAACTATAAGCATTGGCACAGTAATTGACATTCCAACACATTTGGTGTCTCTTTTCAATACAATGTAAGATAGCAGGGAGATTTATTTTATATTTTGAATGTATTCAGCTCATTCATACTGCAAGCAATAGTAAGAAATAATCAGAATTTAGTTTTTTTCAATGGAAAATTATTGCACATCTGGGCTAAACTAAAAACTTTGAGAACTCGTTGCAGCTAAACTAGGAACAATGCAGTTAAAACGCGAGACTTTGGTACATATCTAGTACGACCAAAATTCAGAATTTTTTCCAAATCCATGACCCTCGAGATTTTGCCGCCTTTACCATTCTGATTTCACAGTCTCCAGAATTACAAAGTATTATTAAGTCAGCGAGAAAGAGCAACTGTATCCATAAAGTTGTTCTATTATTAAAGGTATAGCAGCTTAAAAATCAAACAATTTTAAATGAACATAATATGGGTCTCAGCATGATTTTATTTTATAATAGTAAGTCAGATCACTATACCATGTTGCTCTCACAGGGAAAGTTTTTGTCTCCGTTACTTTTTTTCCAATCGCTAAATGCATTGCTAGCAGAAAAACCAAAACAAAAAAAAGAACATTTATTTTCAACATTCTGTTCATTAAATTTTGATTACCAATGTCATTTATTTCTTTAGCTCAATTTTCCCAACTATTTCAGAATAGAAAATCCAACTATGTATATTTCCAATTTATTAAGAGATTACATTTGAACCTATTAAAAGAATAAACAAATTCGATAATAATTTTCAGCTTTTTTGGTTTTTTCTAAGGAAATTAAAAATATTAAACTATCAGTTGCCTGCATAGTGCGAATACTGTAAAGTAGTCCACTTGTAATGCTACTGTGGTGGGTACATGACTTCATGAAACTTCACTGAACACTCTACGAAAATTCGCTAAGTCCAGCGCCTCTCCCTTCCCCGATTTGACGAAGAAAACTAAATGGAATCGTCCGGCCGCGCAAAGAGAAGCAGCAGTTTTTGGCAAAGGAGAACGAAGACAGGATGTATCTGACGCACCCCCAATTTACGAGCACAGGGGAATTCGGACTCCTCCCACGACGGGAAGAAAAAGGTCACGGTTGCAGGGAAGGGCTGTGATGAGCCTGGATGAAATCAATTAAGGAGAGAAAAAGCAGCTAAAAAGAAGACATAGGGGGATCTGGCAAGGGAGGTGAAGGAAAGAAGTAAAGTGAAGCCAAACGACACACAACAGGAGATATAAGGAGCTGCACCACAGATTGCGAGGGGCTTCTTCTGATTCTTTTAAAAGATTTTGGTAGAGATTGTGAGGACCAGTCGATTTTGTGAACGGATATGGGGCCAGTTTTGTGTGTCTCTGGATATTAAAATTTTGAGCACCAATTCTGGTACCCAATCATCCGAGGTGTGATGTACAGCATCAACGACTTAAAGATATTGTTGGTACAAAGATGAAGGAGATTGTAAAGAGCCAGAAATGTTGTTAATAACCAATGAATAAACCTGAGTGTACACCCCATATGGTGAGTTTGTTTTTTTTTTGATGATGTATTCTTGCATTTTCTGAACGCCGAGCCAGAGTATTTCACTCCAATGCAATGTACAGTTTTCTTTTTTATGTCGTGTTTAATTGCGGAATGTAAGTGAGCAATTTTTACTGTTCGAGAATTTAACTTTATAATTTGTTTTTTTCATCTAGTCTTATAATATGTTTTGTGGATTTTTAAACACTAACGATCACGCGGCCTAATGTAATCATTTTCCAAATTTAATGTCATTTGCTCACTGCTTTCCAGAGGAGGTTGTTTCTTTAAGAATTGGAGCAATGCTTGAAGCTATTTTCTTTTCCTTTTCAGCAGAATATTTATCTTTTTTTCTTTCAGCAGAATTAATTGGGAATTTCAGTTTTTAATTATGTTTTAAAATATGTTAGGAGGTAAATTATTGAAGATTATAGAATGGATGATTATTACATATTAATTAACTTTTTAACTTACTACACCACAGTTGGTGCATCGGACCAAGCGTTCAGAAATGCAACATTTTAATTCATGGTGCAACATAATTATAAAATGGTATATTTAAATAATGTTGAAATATATTTTTGTAATACTATATGATAATTTTTTGCAAATGATAAATAAATTTTTGCACCTGAATTAAAATGGGGGTTTTTGTTTTTAACTGCATTTTGGTATAATTTCATTATTCAGCCTATTGGGATTTATTTTTGTGATTTTATTTATGTTAAAATGGCTCCTCGTAAACAGAATAAACAATCGAGGGAGAAGGAATTAAATGACCTCTCATTGTCTATTTCTACAATAGTAAACAATGAAGATAATGAAATTAGAAAACAAAGTTCTTCAAAATCATTCCAATTTACCATACAAAATTTTACTGGAGAACTAGACAATGTAGAATGGTTTATTAGTCAGGTAACAGAATTAAGTAAACTTAATGGGTGGAGTGATGAAGTCACCCTTTGCTTTTTAAAAAGTAAATTAGGAGGTATAGCTCAGAAGTACTATGCGAGCTCACCATCTTGCGCCAACATTAAGACTTTTGCTGAGGCATGTGACAAATTGAGAAATTATTTCAAATGTCAGGAAAGTGCAGCGAGTAATTTGTTGGCTTTTCAATCTATTAAATTGCTTGACGGTGAAACTATTCAAAATTTGGCGTACAGATTGGAGGTCATGGCACATAAAGTGTACCCCTTCATCACTGATAGCAAGGCCTTGTCGCAGATTAAATCAATTCAATTTTTGGCTGCGCTACCCATTAGTTTAAAAGAAAAGGTTATAGGCGAGCCAACTGATAATTTTGAAGCATTGGTTCAAAAGACCCAACATGTTGCAACTCTGCAACAGGCTCTTTGTCAAGCTAATGTTATGACTTGTGCTGCGGTGTATCAACCTCCCCAGAAGGATGAGGTGCACGAATTAAGAAAACAGGTAGAAAACCTGTCTTTAATTGTAAAAGCACAAGCGACTGCGTGCGGGCTTTGTAAACAACCCCATGCACTGAAAGAATGTGACCTTTTTAAGGCTATGCTCCCTAACGGTGACCAAAATATGGTACACCAGAACGTAAGACCTAGTCGTCCACAAGGTTTTAACCAGGAGAATAGGCAACATTTTAGGGGCAATTTGCCTTTTTGTACTTTTTGTGGTCGAAATAACCACTTTATGTCAACCTGTAGGATATATTTGGCACAAAATAGAGAGCAATCGGTGCCTCAGGGTTTTTTTAGAAATGAACACGGTACAACTCAGGATCAACAATTTCAATCAAATCCTGCGAATACAAATAGAACATTTAGAGGCAGAGGATCTTTTCAACCCGAAAATTTAAACTCCAACAGAGGCAGATTTTAGGTGACAGTTCTGTCTCTTTGGGAAATGATGGGTCACCACCAGAAATACATACTGGCAATATTAGTTATAGTAATAGAAATAAGCATTGCATAAGTAATAGTGATATTAAAAATAAAAAATGGAATAAAGATGAGAATAAATGTTTTGGAATAGGGGAAAACAAGGGAAACGTGAGTGAAAATGCTGGGATGAGTACTATACAATTTGATACAAAATGGCCCCCAAACAAATTGGTAAATGTATTAAATTCTGGGCCTTTGCCAATTATTCCTGTGTTGTTTAATAGGGTGTCATGTGAATTTTTGCTCGATTCAGGGTCTTCGGTGTCATTGATTACTAAACATGTTTTTGAAATGATTAAAGAACATTCAAAAGTGAGGTATTTATCAAGAACAGTACAAATTCGCACAGTTAATTCACAATTGTCGTTCTCGGCATGTGTAGAAATGTCATTTAAAATTCATAAAGTCTTTCACAGACATGTATTCTATATTGCTGATTTTAAAAATGACCATTATGATGGTATTTTGGGATTCGATTTCTTAAAAAAGTATAATGTCATTTTGGATTCTAAAAAGAATATTGTAAAATTTGAGAATTTTTACTTGCCTTTAAATTTTTCCAGCCAAAATGAAGTAAATAGCTTGTCAAAGGAAAGTAATGAAGTGGTCTTAGCGCGAAAAGTGATGGTACCACCTGGGGAATCAGTCCAAATTCTGCTAAATAGCAAAGGTAACATTTCTGATAATTTAGTTTCTTTTACACCTACTGTTCATGAATATAACATTGAGATACACCACTCTCTGCATAACATACAAAATAATCAATTTTCTACTTTTGTCACAAATTTAAGCAATAAGACTATTCACATTAACAAGAACCGAATAATGGGGAAAATTGATACTGATATTGAATTAGTGCATAATTATGATAAAGCAGGGAATAAGGGAGTTAACGAGGAAATTTGTAATGTTATTACTGCTTCGGATGAAATTATTGCTCTTAGAAAAGCCGAATTGTCTCCATCTGATTTTCAACTTGATCATTTGGAACCTGAACAAAAACAAATTTTCCTTGACCTATTAATGAATAAATTTCAAGCTTTTTCAAAGTCAGTTAAAACCCTTGGCCATTGCGACAGGGTGGTTCCACAGATTACTCTTAAAAATTCAAGTCCTCTGAAAACCCTTCCTTTTCCTGTCCCTCAGGCACTTCAACAAGAACTAAGAGATCAAATTAATGAGTTATTAGAAGCTCAAATTATCGAGCGTGCAAATTCGCATTGGAGTGCTCCACTTCTACTAGTAAAAAAAAAAATGGACCCCTCGGATCCCTCGGCAAAACCTAAATATAGAATGGCACTGGATCTCAGATTATTGAACTCTGCAATACAAAATTCAGCATACCCACTCCCCCGGATTTCCACACTAATCAACAGCATTTCTGCTTATAAATATTATTGTGTGTTAGATCTGAAGAATGCTTTTTGGCAAATTGCCCTCCCTGAACACTTGCAAGATTACACTACTTTTGTTACCCCATTTGGCTCATTCAGATCAAAGAGGATGGTTTTTGGGCTAAAGACAAGTGCTTCCACATTTCAGGAACTCTCCGATTCCCTGTGTCAGGAGTTACAATGTAAAAACATTACTGGTATTTTTTGCTATATGGATGACTACATTGTCTGTGGAAATTCATTTGATCAGGTTTTAGAGAGAGTTACGGCATTGTTAGATGTATTAATTGCTCACAACATTACCCTGTCTCCATCCAAATGTGTTTTCTTTAAAGATGTGATAGATTACTTGGGATTTAATATATCTCATAATTCCATTAAGCCCATATCATCCAATATTTCTAAGATTACTGCATTCCAACCCCCTACTACTGTTAAACAAGTCAGGAAATTCTTAGGATTGTGTGGATTTTATAGATCTCTTATTCCTGAGTATGCTAAATTAACAGATTGTCTCACTGACTTAACGAGAAAGAATTCAAAATTTAATTGGAATGCCAAACATCAATTTGCCTTTGAAAAATTACAACAAATTTTCTTTTCACAACCCTTTGTCAAATTACCTGATTGGAATAAGGATTTCTTTTTGCAAACTGATGCAAGTTACTCTGGTATTTGTGCGGTTCTGTTACAAGAGTATGAGGATGGGTATCACCCAGTTTCATATTACAGTAAAGGGTTAAATAAAGCTGAGAAAAATTACCCGCCTATAAAACTTGAATTGTATGCTATTTACAAGGGTATGATGGCATTTAAGGACTACATTTTTCACAGAAAAGTTAGAATTTTGAGCGATAGTAAACCTTTGAAACATTATAAGAAAACTACATCTCCGGCAGCTATAGAAACACGTTGGTTAATGGCCATTAGTGAATTTGAATATGAAATAGAATATTTACCAGGGGAAGAAAATATTCTTGCGGACTATGGTTCAAGGGCCCCTGATCCTGATTTTAAGCAATCTGCTATTAAGGATACTGCGGAAGGTCCCATTATCCCATTTACTGAGTTAGGAGAACATGATTTGGTTAATGCACTTGAGCAATCGGATACACCAATGGAAATTTCTAAGGATACACTATTACAGGAGCAAAAAGCAGATACCAATGTTCAGGAAATTATCTCCATGCTAAAGTCTGGCTCTTTAATTAATGCAAATAAAGTTCAGAATTTTTTTGTATCACCTCTTTCTGGTTTATTAATGTATAAAAATAACAAAACTAAAGACAGTGGTTGTATAGTGGTTCCCGAGTCATTAAAAGCTAAAGTACTAAAAATTGCTCATGTTTCTCACACGGGGATTCACAAAACTTTTGAGATTGTGTCTAGATCCTATTTTTGGAAAGGTATGTTTGGCAGTGTGCAAAATTATGTGTTGTCATGTGAAGAGTGTATTAAAAACAAACCTTATAATAACAAACCAAGTAGATTTGGGGATGTTCCTATTCCAGACAAAGTTAATGATATTGTAAGTTTAGATATTCTGGGCCCTATAAAGCACTATGGAAATGTATTGACAATTTTAGATCATTATTCTAAACATGCTATGTTCTATCCGTTGACCAATATTACGGCGGAAACAGTGGCCAAACACTTTATTAATTATATTGCTACATTTGGTAGGATGGCCTTAGTGCTCACAGACAGGGGTAAACAATTTATCTCTGAGGTTTTTGACAAGGTAAACAAAGCGCTAGGTATAGTACCCTCTCACACGTCTCCATTTAACCCAAAATGTAACGGGCAAAGTGAACGTATAAACTCAGCAGCCAAGGCGGCAATTATTAGTTTAACTGAGAAAGGTGTGTCATTTCAAAATGCTATCCTGATTCATCAGTCTATGTATAATGGGACAATTCATAGTACAACTGGGTTCACACCCAACATGCTTCATTTTGGCAGAAATCTGTCTTTGGTGTTTGATACGTATAATGAAAATATTCAACCTATACAATTAGATAAAGCTCATTATCTTAATGAGGTGTTAACTGATTTGAAAATAACTAATGAAACAGCCTATAGTAACCTTAAAGACAAGCGAGCTTCACAAAACAACAAACAATTTCAGCGTTCAAGTGTTAGAAATGTTAAGGAAGGAGATATTGTTTACTTGAGAGCAAAGTATGGTTTTAAGTCAACATTTACAGGCCCGTATACTGTTATTCAAAAATTAAATGATTTAAACTACAAGATTCAACTTCTCGATAATCCACATGCTAGGTCTTTTATTGTGCATGTTGACCGGCTAAGAGTAGCCCCTCCTAGGAAACACAATTTAATTAGTCCACAGGAAGTGCAACCTCCTACTGTACCTAAATACTATTTACGTTCCCATTCATAAGCTAGTGTAGGTCCCTCGGGAAAATTTTTTGTTCTTGGGGACATGTCTGTGCCAGTGATTTTTAGTATTGTGTTGTTATTGTTGTATGTTTAGTACTGATATGCAGTATGATACTGCTCTTTCTCTCTGAGATGAAAGGGGCTTGTTTACAATTGCGTCCTGGGCAATTGTGGTGGTTTTTTTTTCCTCTATGTTGATAATGTTTACAAACATGGGGATGGTTTATTTGTGTTTATTTAATTCAGCTATGTTCTATTTTTTTATATACAATGCTCGGGGTATAGTTATTCATAATACAGAATCAAATCTTTGCCTATGAATTGATCATGGTGATTTGATGTTAGTCATTAGTTGTCTGAGAGAATGTGTGTTTACTGCATTTTTGGGGGTAATTTCTGTTCATCAGAGTTAGTATTCAGCAGAGGTGATGGTGTGGCCATTGATTTTAATTATGGCATATCTGTTGATTGTTGATTGGTGTACTGTACACTTTGTTTTATTGTTCATCCACTTGGAAACTCTGTGTTTATGCTGGCGTAAACATTATCCATGGTTGATTTTCTTTGGGGATCAATAATTTGACAATTGCGTTGGTATGTCAATGTGTCATTGTAAATTTGTTTTCATTATAATTACTCCAAGGGTGTTGTTGTATCTAATTAGTTTTTGTTCAGTTTCATAATTTGTTGTAGATGGGCGGTAAAAGATTTGGGTATGCTTAAGGTAGGCGGAAGTACTTTGTTGTTTATACACTTGCCATTACGTGTTTGGGGTGGTTACCACTTATTTCCTCAAGTTCAAAAAAAAAAAAAAAAGAGTAGAGATCTCTAAGTTAATAAGTAATTGTTTTTTTTGTATTTTTATTTGTATATTTTTTCCTTTTTGTAAATTCTTCACTTGGTAGAAAATGTAACAGTTAGAAAACCGGTTCAATGGAACCATATACATTTGTATGATGGATAATTATGTTGAAGCTGTGTGCATAATAGTTACTGCTAAAGAAAAATGAAAATGAATTGTCACGTTTAAGTTTTGGTTACATGTTTTTAATGTATGGCTGAAGATTGCCATAGTAGAGTTAGTTTTTAGGTCAAATTTGACACCACATTTTAAGTCATGTTTGTTAACTATGCTGTCACGGATGGTGTGTTTACCAATATGTGTGAAGTGTTTTGTGAGACTTCAGGTCTTAATAAGAGCAGATGAGGTATCTCTTACATGTTAAAGAGAAATTTTTCCCGTCCCATTTTGTACAGGCTGTTGGTGAGATTTTACTAACTTGCAGTTGAACATTTGTGGGAATGGGGGGATACTCACCTTGTGGCGGTTTCAATTTTGGTTTGATGTTTAATATCTGTGTTGTTAATGTTGTGTTTTGAAAAAAAAAAAAAAAAAATTTTTTTGGGGTCACATACAAAAATTTTTGTGTCACATGTTAAAAGAGAAAATTTTGTTTGTCATATAGTCAAAATTTTGTTTCTCACATATAAAAAGAAAATTAATTTTGTTTTTCACTATATATTTATTCATTGAAATTTAAAAGTTTACTATGTTGCAGAATTGGTTCTAATGATAGTAGTGTGCTAGTCTCCACACCGCATGGACTGGTTAGTTTTCTTTTTTTTTTTCCTTTTTTTTTTTTCTTCTCGTACCACCGGAAGAATGTGGTGGGTACATGACTTCATGAAACTTCACTGAACACTCTACGAAAATTCGCTAAGTCCAGCGCCTCTCCCTTCCCCGATTTGACGAAGAAAACTAAATGGAATCGTCCGGCCGCGCAAAGAGAAGCAGCAGTTTTTGGCAAAGGAGAACGAAGACAGGATGTATCTGACGCACCCCCAATTTACGAGCACAGGGAATTCGGACTCCTCCCACGACGGGAAGAAAAAGGTCACGGTTGCAGGGAAGGGCTGTGATGAGCCTGGATGAAATCAATTAAGGAGAGAAAAAGCAGCTAAAAAGAAGACATAGGGGGATCTGGCAAGGGAGGTGAAGGAAAGAAGTAAAGTGAAGCCAAACGACACACAACAGGAGATATAAGGAGCTGCACCACAGATTGCGAGGGGCTTCTTCTGATTCTTTTAAAAGATTTTGGTAGAGATTGTGAGGACCAGTCGATTTTGTGAACGGATATGGGGCCAGTTTTGTGTGTCTCTGGATATTAAAATTTTGAGCACCAATTCTGGTACCCAATCATCCGAGGTGTGATGTACAGCATCAACGACTTAAAGATATTGTTGGTACAAAGATGAAGGAGATTGTAAAGAGCCAGAAATGTTGTTAATAACCAATGAATAAACCTGAGTGTACACCCCATATGGTGAGTTTGTTTTTTTTTTGATGATGTATTCTTGCATTTTCTGAACGCCGAGCCAGAGTATTTCACTCCAATGCAATGTACAGTTTTCTTTTTTATGTCGTGTTTAATTGCGGAATGTAAGTGAGCAATTTTTACTGTTCGAGAATTTAACTTTATAATTTGTTTTTTTCATCTAGTCTTATAATATGTTTTGTGGATTTTTAAACACTAACGATCACGCGGCCTAATGTAATCATTTTCCAAATTTAATGTCATTTGCTCACTGCTTTCCAGAGGAGGTTGTTTCTTTAAGAATTGGAGCAATGCTTGAAGCTATTTTCTTTTCCTTTTCAGCAGAATATTTATCTTTTTTTCTTTCAGCAGAATTAATTGGGAATTTCAGTTTTTAATTATGTTTTAAAATATGTTAGGAGGTAAATTATTGAAGATTATAGAATGGATGATTATTACATATTAATTAACTTTTTAACTTACTACACCACAGCTACAAATTTTAACTGCTCAGTAAGGCAAAGTGTGTGTGTCTGGGGGGGGGACAGATAGTAAAGTAACAAAGTAGATATATTTCCTATTATGGAATGCTTTTATGGGGGAAAAAGTTTTGCTTCATGCCGAAACTGCAATTGTTCTAAGAAATTTTTAAAAGTTGTATTAACACTTCGTTCTAAACATTTTTATTTTTTTATTTTTTAATTACAGACTGCTTTTAGAAATGAACAGTCTTGAGAGGATTCGAACTGAAACGAAACGTGTCATCTAGATTTCGCTCAAGTAAGTTTGTCTAGGTGGCGTTAATGTTTCTTTTAGTTATATAATGGACTCAAGATTTGATTCTGGGTGAGATTTGATAACCGGCTAAAGTTAATGCCTATTGTATTAGCTCCGACAGCTCCCTTTTTATTTTAATATGTGGGTGATTCTACGGTCAATGCGTTTTTTGTGTCCCCAAAGAAAAAATAATCTGTTTAATTTCGCACTCATTATATCACTAGTAGCCGCTATTTTTATGATTGTAGTGGTAAGGGCCAGACGAAATTTCAATTTTTAGGGGGTTTATCGATGCCAGGGGAAAATGCGTTGCTAGGGGAGTGACACTATTGGCAGAATTCTGGTTTTATTTACGATTATTTCACTTATTTTTCGGTGTAAAATCATAGTATGGACTCATTTCTATAAAACCTGTATTCAAAAATTTTTTTCGCGTTGTAATAAAATAAAAAAAACAATCTTAAAAACACGACATGTTGCATACAAGTCGCACCGCAGATCCCAAATAAAAATACTTCCCGCATTATTTACGTTCATTCAAATTGCTTTCACAGGGGCAAATAATATGAAAAAAATGAAATTAATTATGCTTGTAACACAGTTTTAATGTATATTTACCCTTTTTTGGAACAAAACTGCCAGGGGAGTGACGCCAGAGAAGTGACAAAATCACACATTACCTATAAAAACAACATCACGCGTTCTTCTTACCAGAACTTCACGTAAACCGTGATGTTTGCACACAACAAGCATAACATTATACATACGCACACTTATGTAACGATGAAATATAAAAAGTTATACTTACCAGGGGAAATACTACAGCGACTGGCGCAGTACGCTTTGAGGCACTTTCAACGAGAACCGATTCAATAATATTCGATTTTTTTTTTAAACTCTTAGCTTGCTTTTAACTTTACTCAGTATTACACTGGTTATTCGCAATCAACATCATCCTTATGCATTTTTTATGCGAAATTTCAGTCTTTGAAGTTCGCCAGGTGAGGGTGACACTGTTGATATGGCCCGTTGAAAAGTGTATTTTTTAACAATAATAATAAATATTTTTCCAATGTTTACTGATGAAATATGTTTCTCTGTTAATATAAGTGTATGATTATGTCAAAAAACGTTATGCCAAGTTAGCAAAAATTGAACGTCAAACATGTTTGTATAAAAACTAGTATTTGAACAGGCCAGGGGAGTATACATTTAGGACTATTTTCAGCTATAAATGCTAAAATAAAATAATTGTAGTGAATTAATTAGGCGGTCCATATAAAAGATAATAGTCTGTAAGGCTTAAGCATACAAAAACATTAATAAAATCAGTTTAACATGAAGTTTTTCCATTGGCCGTCTGAATTCAAATAGCGTAGAATCACCCATGTATATTACACAAATTAAACGATTTTTACTATACGTCTCTTGCTCATGCACACTCCGCAAACTACTAGAGAACATGGGCCTATGCCACGCAATTAGTTATTTCGAACAGAGACGAAAGTAAAATTACTGTAATGAAAATAGTCGACATTTCGAATTCCTTTGGACTGCTGTTTTATCAATAAAAAAGATCGCCGTGTTCAATGGAGGCGTAGAAGACGTCCGGGTAAATGTTGAAAAATTCGACGGGCTAAACTACAGACGCTGGGCTCGCGCAAGATGCGAGCGGCATTCATAGGACTTGGAAGCTATCAAATTGTCACCGGAGATTCAGTGAAACCAGATGAAAAGACTGCAGACCTGAGGGAAGCGGCAAAATTTTATCGGCTGGACGAAAAGGCGTATTCCTTGATATATATAGCTATCTAGACGAACATTATCAAGAACTCATCGACGATATGGTAAATTCAAGTGAGGCATGGAAACTTCTCAAAAACAATTTCAACATGCAATCCCACGCAAGACTGGTGAGAAATTTCGACGAAATTTTTCGTGTTACATTTGATACAGAATCTGAAAACATTAGAATGTTTATTGGGAGGGTAAAGTAATTAATTTGCTACTCGTTGTAATGAAAGTAATCATCAGATAGATGGTTTATACATATGTTTTCAATTGATAAGGGACTTGCCAGATAAATTCAACAGAATTGTTCAAAAATTGTATACTGTTGATGATAAAGATTTTACTGTTGAAAAAATCTCCGAAGCTTTACTACTAGAAAATAGTAGGATAAATTTAATTGATTTTGATAAGAGCAAAAAAAGAAAACTCTGTATTTGTAACAAAATATGAGAACTGTAAAAATAATGCGCGAAAGTTTAATTTCGATAAAATAACTTAAAACAAGATAATATTGTAAAAATAGGTCCATGTCATGAGTGTGGTCTTTATGGACTTTTAAAGCGTAATTGTTTCAAACTAAAATGTAAAAACAAACCGAATAAAAATTCGAAGTGAAATTCGAAAGGTTGTTTTACTGAATCTAACGTAAATCTTAATCTAATGTTAAATGTAATTTACAATTCCAATTATGATTGTAATGTAGGATTTGTAAAAAAATATCAATAGTAACTTTATTTACCATTCTGGTGCGACAAATCATTTTGTTAATGATAAGATTCATTTAGAAAACTTTCGTGAAATAAAAGAACAAATATGTCTGCTGCTACTAGAAATTCTCATACACCTATTAAAGGCGTTGGTACGTTAAAATTTCTTGTAAAATGTGATGGGGAATTTGTAGAAGTAAATTTGAGAGATGTATTGTATGCTCCCGATCTTAGACATAATTTGTTTTCAGGTCTTTTGTTAGATAAAAATGGCTACATAACTGTTTGTGAAAACGGTAAGGCTATCATTTATTCCGCAGATCATAAAAAATGGTTTGAATTTAGGCAAGGCAATCAATTTTATGTAATTGAACTAATTTGGCCATAAAGTAACTTAGAAAACCCTGCAGCAAACGTAATTTCTAGTGAGACAATTGAACTTTGGCATCGACGTTTTGCTCATTGCAATTATCATAAATTGAATCGTACCTCAAAGAATGGGGATGTAAATGATTTACCAGAAATTCCAATTTATAAGAGTATGTGTGGAATGTGTCAAGAGGCTAAATCAAAACGCTCATCTTTTAAAAAATCAAATGTAGTGAGAGCTCAAAATTTGTTAGACCGCGTTCACACAGACTTGTGGGGAAAGGCTCCAGTTAAAACTGAAAGTGGTTACGAGTACTATCTTTCAATAATAGATGAATATTCAGGTTGAGTATGGATATATCCCTTAAAGGCAATGTGAGAGGTATTTCCCAAGTTTAAAATATTTCTTTCATTTGAAGAAAACCAAACTGACTGCAAATTAAAATGTGTTCGCAGTGATAATGGGGTGGAATATTGTCACAAGGAGCTTGGGAAATTTCTCGAAGAAAGAGGGATTAATCATGACAGAACTGTGTTAATGACACCGGAAATGAATCGATTTGCAGAGTTCTTTAATGGTTACGCAATGAATGCAATCCGTGCAATGTTAATAGAATCTAAGTTACCAACAAAATTTTGGCTTGAAGCGCTATTTCATTACGTACATGTAAGAAATCTAATTCCTATAGGTAAAAGTCCTATTGAGTTATGGTATGGAAGAGTTGCAAGTGTCAAACATTTTAAGGTATTCGGCTGTTAAACTTATGCTCATATTCCTAAACAAAGAAACGGATAAACTTTCACCTAAAGGAAAATCGTGCGTTATGGTTGGTTATACAGTAAATACGAAAGGATACCGAATTTATTTTAATTCTAATGGTAAAGTAATTGAAACTATTCATGTCAAGTTTGATGAAACTAAAATTGCAATGGACGTGATCCTGGGCCAAAAGAACTCGATACCTTTAAGGAAAAATAAAATTGCTAGAAATGTAAAAAACAAAGTTGCTGAATATCAATTAGACAGTTTAAGTGATAGTGATAATGGAAGTGAAAACGTAGAATTAAAACCTTCTCTTTCAAAACTTAAGTCTGAAGATTCAGATAGCTATGAAAAAACCTCTGAAGAATCAGAATATAAAAGACAGGGGATAGTAAAAATTTAAAAAGTTTGGGATCGAAAAATTCAGTTAAAGTTAAGTGGATTCGCTTCGAACAGAATAGGAAAGATAAATCGCGAATAGACGTACTTTACAAACTTGAAAATGATGATCGTAAATTCAATTGCATCAAAAATGTAAGGAAGTTTTGTAAAAAGAATAATATTTATTTGTGAAAGAACTTTTTAATTTTAGGCCAACTGGAAATTTTGACCAGTAATTTTGAAAAGTACATTTAGTGTACATTCCTAAAAATGTAATGGAAGCGCGGAACTCTCTCGAATCGCAGGATTAGGAACGCGCAATGAAAAGAAAAATACATGATGAAAAAACGCCAAGTTTGGAAATTAGTACCACCACCCGATAAAAATGTTAAAATAATTGGTTGTAGTTGGGTGTACACTAAAAAGTTTAACCATCAAGGGGAAGTTAAGTCATTTAAAAGCAGATTGGTTGCGTCAGGATACACTCAGGGACGTGAAACTTACGACGCACCAATACGACGCAAGTTTTTGCACTAATACTAGATATTTCCCTTATACGTTTATTTTTTACAATATTCGTTGTAATTTTGAAATGGAGGGATGTCCAATTATACGTAAAAATTGCTTATTTATATGCGATCTTAAAAAATGAAGTGTTTATGAAACTAAACAACCTCCCGGTTATTTAAATTCAAAACGAAAACCAGACTAGGTTTGCAAGCTCAATAAAGCCATTTATGGACTACACCAATCTGGCAGGGCTTGATTTCGAACATTTGACAAGGCTTTCATTTCTTTTGCTTTTGTGTGATTAAATTGGTGTAATTGTGTATACATGTTGAAAGGTAAAAACATATTGTTACTTGTATACGTAGATGATATGACTGTTTTTGGAAAAAGTAATAATATTGGAAAAAGTATAAATCTAATATTGACATTGACTGAAGCAAAAATTTAATTTAAATTACGTAAGTAAAACTTCTAAACTGTTAGGAATTGAATTTTATCGGAATGCATAAGTTTATTTTGCATCAAAGAAATTATATTTCAATTTAAAAAAACAGATTATTTGGATCAATAGAAGTTTCATAAGTTTACCTATAGTGAAAGAATTTTTATCAAATAATGTTCAAAATTTAAGCTGCCTTAAATTTACCTTATCGTAATTTATTAGGGTATCTGGCTTTTTTAGCTACTCGTACAAGACCGGACATAATGTACGCAGTAAATGTACTTTCTCAATATCAGCAGAATCCTTTGAAGGATCATTGGAAATCTTTAGTTAAGGGGTTACAGTACCTTTCTAACAAATTTCTTTAATTTAAGTGAAAGAGTTAATTCTTTGAAATATTTGTTTCTGCACTTGTTTAAAAATCAATAATTTATTTTCAAACATCAAAAATTTTGAAAACTTTTTTTGAAAATTTGAAAAATGTAAGAAAATTTCAGTTTTTTTAAAACCCTATGGCTTTTTTGTTTTTGCACTAATTTCAAAATTCCTTTTTGCGAAATGATCACAAGGAAAACCTCAACAAATCTGTGCATTCAATTTCTTATATTTTGATTAGAAAATATTTTGTGACCTTTTATGTAAAAAAATCTTAGAAAATTTTGTTCTTCGAGGTTTAACAAACTCTAAAAATTTTTGTAATTTATAAAACGCTTATTCAATGCACAGTTTTGTTAAATATATTATCCTGAGTGCAAAAAATATTGCTTTAAAGTTATATCTTTAATAGAAAAAATTCCTTAGCATTTCTAGTAACATAGAAACACTAAAAACTGATCACCGAGAAAAAGCACTTTAAAGTTTGGCTTTTCCATTAGAAAACATAGCATGTATGCCCTAAAGTCACTCATAACTTTTTAAATAATTTAGCTAGAACAATGCTGTTTTTTTCTGAGTGTTTTAAATAACTTTTACTTTTGAAATAAGCAATAAAAATTTTTTTGGTCTTTTGGTCATTTTTGAGGTACTGTAACCCCTTAAGTTATTTAATTACATGTTAGATACAGAATCGTTGGGATTAAACTTATCAAGGGCTAAACATTTTCGTTTAAGTTGTTAGTCCGATGCATCGCTTGCACAATGCTTAACTGATAGGAAATCAACTATCGGGAATGTAATCTTTTTACATAATGTACCTATTAATAGGCGAACTGTAAAGCAAAAATTGTGTTGCTACTAGCTCAATGGAATCGGAAAACATTGCTCTAGTAGATGTAGCTAAAGAAATTTTGTGGTTTACGAGAATTTGCAGTGAACTTTTGGGTTTAAAAATTAAATTCAAGGAACCGTCTTTATTTATTGATAATACTGCGGCGATAGATTTTTCAAACTCTCCAATAGAAAACAAGCGTACTCGTCATATTGACATAAAGTATCATTTCTTTAGAGAATTGTGAAAAGAAAAGTACTTTAAGTTAAAATTTGTACCTACGGATCAAAATTGTGCAGATTATTTTACAAAACCAATTACAAATAAGAAACGTAAGCAGTTTTTGAAAATGTTGTATGGTATGTTGTAAGTTATGTATTGTATTTTATGATATTTCCTGTAGTTTTTTTCAGTCCGATGCGGCCGAATGAGAAAATTCGAACTGAAAAGAAACGTGTCATCTAGATTTCGCTTATGTAAATTTGTCTAGGTGGCGTCTTTTAGTTACATAATTAACTCAAGATTTGATTCTGGGCGAGATTTGACGGACGGCTAAAGTTAATGCCTATTTTACTAGCTCAGAGAGCTCTCTTTTTATTTTAAGATGTATATTATACAAATAAAACGATTTTTACTACATGTCTCTTGCTCATCTTGCTTCTGCAAACTACCACGTCTTGCGTTCATGTCATTAAGTTTATAACAGTAATAGTTTTTTTAGTTAAAAAACCTAACTCTCGTTAAAGTAGTGCTATAAAATATGGGTATCGCATTGCTTTTTCAGTGTAAAAGTAAATAGTATTAAACCACATACTTATCAGTATCAATGTTTTTAGGCAAAAATAACTGCATTATTTACTTTCAAATCCTAAGGAAACTACTTTTTACAAAACGTAAAGCAAGTACTGCCTATGTAATGTAGTCTGATTTTTTATAACATACAAAACCATCTGATTTCTTTTTCGTTAGTGTTTTAGCTATACAAGAAAATAATTTTGGTCATGAAAAGCAACAATGTTAAAAATAAACCTTTTAACACAAAAATCCCTATTTATTGATGAGTTTGTCCGGGGAAGGGGGGCAAATATCATCGGACACGTAATTCATAAGTCAGTACTCCACTGCTTAATTTACATTTTATCATTTTTTAATTCACAGTAAAATTCCTCTATACGACAACATATTGCAGCTAATTTTACAGTTCACTATTGCTAATTTCACGGTAAAAATTCGTTTATAAGACAAAATATTACTGCTAATTTTAAAATTTACTATTGTTTATTTCACAGTAAAATTCCTTTATAAAACAGTATATATTACTGCTAATTTTACAGTTTACTACTGTTAATTTCACAGTAAAATTCCGTTATAAGACAGTATATCACTGCTAATTTAACAATTTATCACTATAAATTTTACAATAAATTTCCGTTATAAAACAATATATTACTGCTAATTTTACAGTTTACTACTGTTAATTTCACAGTAAAATTCCGTTATAAGACAGTATATCACTGCTAATTTAACAATTTATCACTATAAATTTTACAATACATTTCCGTTATAAAACAATATATTACTGCTAATTTTACAGTTTACTACTGTTAATTTCACAGTAAAATTCCGTTATAAGACAGTATATTACTGCTAATTTTACAGTTTATCACTATAAATTTTACAATAAATGTTTTTTTATAAAACAGTATATTACTGTGAATTTTACAGTTTATCACTGTAAATTTTACAATAAATGTTCTATATAAAACAGTATATTTCTGTGAATTTTACAGTTTATCCCTGTAAATTTTACAATAAATGTTCTTTATAAAACAGTATATTGCTGGGAATTTTACATATAATTTTTGCAAAGTTTACAGTTTTAAACTGGAACTTCAGCTGCCAGTATATTATTGTAAAATCAACGCCTTTTTTTTTGCAGTGTAGGTGTAAAATCATTTAGTTTCACCTGATTTTTATTCGGGGTAATAATTACCTGCATCCCATACGAGCCCGAGATAACTCGGGATAATCTGGCAAGCGGTAAAAAGAAATTTTTGCAAGGTTAACCAACTCAGAACTTATTTCTGAAGATGGGAAAAACAAGTCTTTTTTAAATATATTTTAAGTTGTACAGGAGCTAATATTCATTAATTGACTGCCGATTTTATACTTGATTAGGTAATAATTGCACAAGAAACATTTTTTTTTAAAACAAATATTCTTTTTCTGCAACAGCTTTAAAAAACAATGACATTGACTTTTTTTTCTTCTCATGATTGATTTTATTATTTCTTAAGTGTAAGTAATTTACTTGAAACTATGTGTTAATATAAGAATGTTGTTTTAAAAGAATGAAAAAAAATGTGTTTTCACTGTTCACGAAAACGCAACAAAAATATAATTATTCATTGTTCTGATTTTTAGAGAAAACATTTTCCCCCTAAACTGTTACTTCAAAACTATCAACAAGTTTCATCGTTTCCTCTTTGACTGCTGATTTATTTTAAAAGAAATTTTAACAAACAAAATTTAAAAAATAGCCAACGTCGTTTGCAATAGAAATTAACTCCCATCGATCAAATTTTAATTAAAGTGCTTGACATATGCTAATGTATTCGCTAATTCATCTCTCATGTCGCACGGAAAACATTTTTCTAAATTCCTAGCCTGAGTCATTAAGAGTTCATTAAAGTTGATGGCTCCGTTATTAAAACATCCTCAAGTTCTCCGGTCGGTTTGGGTTTTATTTTTCTCTAAGTGGATGATTATCATATTTTCTGAGTTTCGTAATTTATGGTAGTTTAGACTTCAAAAGCTGTTCTTCAACTGGGCTTTGGGCGGAAAGCCCAAATAAGGCTAAAGTTTTAATCCCAGAAAAGACGAAACAAAAGTAATCAATCAATTAAGATTAGTTTTGTCCTGGCAAATCAGGAAATGCCAAGTAAACGTAAAAGAGCTATTGCAAACAATACTGCCGTGGGCAGGTAAAAGGCAGTAACTGCAAATTTTTCGATTTTCATTTTTTTGCATTTTTGAAATCTATGTTACATTAGTTTTATGGTACAAGCATCTTTTTTTGGTTTCCGATGAAAAAAAACTGTTTTTTAACCAATGGTAATTAGCAGTAACTGCATTTTTCGTTGCTGTGGGCAGGTAAACGGCAGTATCTGCATGTCTGCAGGATGAACAAAATATGAATCGCTGTGCAAAACTTGCATCAAGCCGCATAAACCGTTTTCCGTTGTAATTAAACTAAGCGAAAGTAGGGGTGCCCTAATGGGAGGTCACGGGAGGTCATTGGTTGCACTTGAATGTTCCCAAGGGGGTGTTTTATTCCTTTTGGGGTGAATCAGTGTTAATATCAAAGCAGACTTAAGTGATATAAATTGGCGTTACCACTTGGCGATATATCGCCAAGCTTTTAGTCGCCAAGTTCTTGTCGCCAACTTGGTGACATATAGCCAAATTGGCGACAAATTTGGCGAAAAAAAATATTTTATGAGTTTGGGTTCAATTTAGCGCTATTGGCGGTATTTTGCGAAAAATCCACTGAATGATGCTAAAATCGGCGATATTTAGAAAATTAATTGTTGTAAATCATTTTTTGCTTTGTTTCGTGGTACATTTGGGGCGTAAATGTCTGAATTGTCATCTTGCTCATTCCAAGCATTATTTTAACACTTAAGGCATCTACAAAAAAAATTTACACGTAAAAGGAAGTAGTGTGGGGTCCATACCAGATTTTTTTCTTTCAAATAAAGTTTCTTTCCACTAGGAGACAATATTTTTCACGATTTCAAAGATACACAAGCCAAACTTGGCAGACGACAAACAAAAATGCAGCAATGAAATGATATTATTTACATTGTTTTGTTTTCTTTTAATTACAGTTGCTTTCATACTAACAGACGATAGTTTTTGCAGTTTAATCCCTAGCTGTTGCATTTTTAATAGTACTATGAAAAAAATCGTCAGCACAACAAGCATTTCAAGCGCTCTTTTTCTCAAAGTGATTTCTTGTTTTGATGCAAAGTACAAAGCATTAACTGATTTGTAGTAATTTTTAAAAATCCGGTGTGCACGCCACACTACTTCCTTTTACGTTTAAATTCCATAATAAATGCCTCAAGTGTTAAAACAGCGCATTAGAGTGAGCAAAATAACAATTCAAACATTTACACCCCTAGTTTGTCACGAATCAATGCAAAATAATGTTTTACAATGATTTATTTTCTAAATATCGCCGATTTTAACATGATTCAGTGAATTTTTCGCAAAATGTGCCCAATAGCGCCAAATTGAATCCAAATTAAAAAAAAAAATCATTTTTTCGCCAAATTTTTCGCCAACTTGGCGGCAAACACTTGGCGACCAAAAGTTTGGCGATATATCGCCAAGTGGTTGCATTAAATCATATCACTCAATCTGCATTGAAATTAACATTGATTTACCCCGCAAAGGGGTAAAAGACCCCCTTTGGAACATTCGAATGCAACCACAAGGGGAGTACACAACGACCACCCTCAGAGCCTACATACCAAACTAGAAGCTTCTACGGCATATAGTTTTTGAGTTATGCGACATACATACATGCACACATACATACAAACATACATACATAGGCACATACATACGCACATACATACGTATATACAGACATCACGAGAAAACTCGTCTTAATTAACTGCGGCATGGTCGAAAAGGATATTTCGGCTGTTTATATGTTAGTAGGTACATATGCACGTGCTGATAGGTCGAAAAAACTACTCAACATTCATTCGGGGGTGAGCAAAATCAAAATTTAGACCGAATTTTGAGTGAAATTTTCTTTGTGTTCACAATACTTCCTTCACTAAGTAAAAAAAAGTAAAAATGGCTAAAGAATCATCAAGTTTTGCTTCATATTTTAACTAATACAATACAGTTTCAATATATTTTTTAACTATATTTCGCGTTCGTTTATATTAAATCTATATCAAGTGGATACACGGTATTTATGTATATTTTTAAATAAAACATATCATTCACAATGCAATAATATATTTCGTAATAACATATCTACTCCGCATGTTGTCGAATATGTAAATACCGGACATTTAGTAGCATACTGTGCAGTTACTGCCGACTGCCAGTCAATTCCGCATGACAATTAGAGTGAAAAGGGCAGGTAAACGGCAGTATCTGCTTTACCTCACTATGCGCTTGCAAAATCAAAATTCAATCGATTACCCAAAAAATATATCGGTATAAACATATAGTATCGCCTATGTTCGAAGTTCAATGTTTTATTGATCTTTGTGGGAAATCAAAAACGCGTTTCTTCAATTATCTCGAAAACTCATTTTTGCAGATACTGCCGTTTACCTGCCCACGGCAGAATAGTTCAGCGTATACTTTCAAAAGAAAATTAAATAAAAAATTTAAAAGATAGTTTCAGAAATGTAAACTTTAGCTTATTTATTTTCTCCACGATGTTCTTTATAGGTTGTTTTTGACAACAGCAATGAGCGCAACATTTCACCCAATACAGTGCGATAAACAACTGTCTAGTTAGTTCTTGTCCGAAATATGGCATAAGGCATTTCTTCACTTAATCTGATGCACCATACGGCAGTGTTAAAATCAAAAGTTGTATCTGCAGCTATTATATATTTGAGAATTATTAGGTTATCTACAGAGTTTGAAAACTTTCCACTTATCCAGTTTATGCCTTTTTCGTACATTAAAATTTCAAAAGTTACTGCAACATAGAAAATACGTGAAATGTTTTAGCTGTTATAATCCATGAAAAACAACAAAGTGCAAATAATGAAAAAAATGGGAGTTTTGGAGTTGCCTAATTATTCCTGAAGATAGAGAACATTGAGTTGAATTAGTCGTTAACACTTTACCAAAAGAAGAATGATCCAAAGCAAACTAGTACGTTCACGGAAGCGCGTGATCGCTTAAATTTCGCTTTTACTCTTCTCTTATCATTTTATATTTTCCTCTATTACTCTTTTTCGTATCTGCTTTTGTTCTATCCTTTTGCATGAATAATATGCAAAAAAGTGCTTTTTCTACTTGTTTGCAACCCATATAAAATCTAGCTCATATAATCATGAATGCAATATATTAAGCAGGAAGTAAACAGAAGAAAAAAGGTGACCCGGCATTAAACGTTTGAAGCAGTTAGGGTTGAAGCAGTTAAGGTTACTCCCTTAGGAAAAACTTTTCTTCCCCTCATCGCCTTTTCGCTACAGATAAAGTATTAAAAACTGAAAAGGCTTCCTTTTTAACTTAGTGCACTTTTTTTTAAGAGCCAGTCTTTTCAAAAGTGTAGTATGATGAGCTCTGAAGTATATTAACAATAAAGCGTTTATAAAGAATTAATTAAAATACATTTATGTTATAAACAAAACGGTTTTGCAATATATATTATTTTTTTTATATTTTTTATGCTTAGTAACTATGTTTATTCACTTCTTTGCTATGAGATACCAAAAAGAAAGTATATATTGTTTTAAAGCAACGCTGAAATTCGTTATTTGTGTGGGCTTTTTGGCAAATTCTGATTTTGCTCGCTGACGGGTGACGTTCAATTCCCATGACAGAGAGAATTACTATGAGATTAGAACATTGGCATAACGTTCTGAAGCAATGTTGCCGAGTTTCACTACAGATAATTGTTCTGTCGGTCATATTTTTGCTTTAAAGACAGTTTTTTTATACATGTATTTTTAATTTTTATCTCGATATTTCTATTTGTGTATTTACAGAAATTAACGTGTATACATATGCTTTTAAATGATATATCAAATACTAATATAGCAAAAAACAATATTTAAAAAATACTTACTCAAAATATTTTTCTTTCTAAAAAATGTTATACGGAATTAGTTTTATTTTCTCAAAAGAAAAAAAAACTAAATAATCATCTGAAAGTTTTGAAAATTATCGACTTTTACGATAACTTTTATCTCGTGGGATGTTCTCTCATATCTCACCATCTAATAGAAGATATCAAGCAGCACGACGCATCGGCGTTTTGCATTTGATTCAATTTTCCGTGCTGGGAGAAATCAACTTTTGAAGACCAAACTCGCTTAATTTAATTTTTAGAGAAAATCAATAGGATAGAAATACTGCGAATTTATGTTTTCGCTATCCATCAAACTGAATATATTTTTTCTGAAACAAGCAAATAAGGGCGTAAAAACGAGGTAACTTAATAAATTTTTACATGTAACAAAATAAAATGTTGATGTGCTCGCATTTTTTTTTTGGCGCGATTCACAAAAAAAATGTTAAGGCAAGGAAACATGAAATTTGGTATAGAGGAGAAGCTTTAGACGATGGTGCGCAACTTTGTATCCATTTTTAAATAAATAAATAGAAAATGAATAGTTACTTATGTTTCATGGGATTTTTCTGCATTTTGGGAGAGCCGAAACGAATTTTAGTGTTATTCTTTAGTGCACTGGAAAACTCACTTTTACTATCCATTTAACTTTCCCAAATCTGTAAAAACTGAAGCATCTAAATTTCAGTAAAATATAAAATCATTTTTACTTTAACTCAAAGAAATCTTTGTCCAAACATTGCCAATTTCTTTTTTTTTTTTTTCAAACGTTGATGCTCATGCGTAATCTAAGGCGTAAATATTTATTTTTATACATATTTAGGATGTAAATGCACAGCTTTATTTATTTATTTTGCTATTAGCTGTCGCTTATAAAAATTATCAATTTTTGTTTCATCCTATTAGACGTACATACAATGATAGAGATACATTTATGAACTTGATGTAGGAAGTAATTATATCTATAAAAGTATTCTTTATAATTAATATTTAAATTGATAAATATATATGAATTGATAAATACAGAGAGAGATAAATAAATAGATAATAAATAGGTATATAAATATAGGTATAAAGATAAAAATAGAGATAAAGATAGATACATGTATAAGAGAATTGAGTGGTAGAGGGATAAATATTCAATATCATTTTCGAAATTAAATTCTGCTTTTTAGCATTTTGAATTTTTTTTATAACTTTTACTTTAATATTTTTCTTATAACCACTCAATATTTATGAACCGTTTCCTTTTCCTGCAGACTTCACCGCTATTTTTTTTTACACGTATTGGTTAAGCGTAATGTAATGGGCGTAACCGCTACAATTGTTTCTGGAACTTTCTCTGCTTTGACATGGCTTTAGCAGATGGGCTCGACAAGGCCTCTTGTTTTTGTCATTCAAGTAAGAAATAGGATTTTTGTAGTCTCAGAAGTAAAAGCTTTTCCTCTTAAAAAAAAGTCATTAGTTTAATATACTTAAATGAAAATAAAGTAGAAGAACCTTATTGCTAAGAATTTCATTACTTTTGAAATTTTCGCCTTTTTTAGGATTCAAACATTTTGATTTTTCTGTGTCAGTATACTTTTTGGGAATGTTTGAATTAGAAAGAGATCATTGCTTCACTTTTTTACGACGTATTTTTTAATACGAACTAATAAGTCTGAGTTTAATAATTTTTATACTAAAAGTACTTACTTTACGAATTCGAGGGTTGAAACTTTAGCATTTCAACTTTTATTGGAAATGGAGGAAAAAAATTTAAAGCTTAAGTTCACCATGTTACTCAAATTCCCCTATTTATCTTTTTCATAGCTATAGAAGAATAAATGCAAACATCAAGATATGATACTTAAAAATACACATGACATCTTGTGCAAATTAAAAAAAAAGGCATTATGTACGCACATATAATTTTCTACGTTTTTTAGCTGTTATAAATCGACCCAATCCCTTAAAAAATAAAAATCTAATGCACATCAGTGTACACAAAACGCTGCATTTTATATCTCAGTAAATATCGGCCACACGAATGTAACACTTTTCATTCGAATTGAGGGTATACATTCGTGGGATTTTCGTAAATGCAAAGTAAGGGCAATATAAAAAGTTAGATTTTTTTTGTTTTACATTTTTATTTTAACGCTTATAACGATTAATGTCGGGCCGAATTTTGGCGAATCGTCTAACATCAGGATGTCGCAAAACACCGAACTTGTTACATCAATTGTCAAAACAATAACATATTCGACTTGACCAATATCGATACTGTATAGTTGGGGCATAATTTGATGATTGACGTATTAGTTAAACGATGGAGAAAATAAAGCCACGAATGTGTTTAATCTATGCTTCTGATTATCCTCCATACAAAACATGAGATATTTTGGCAGGGCTAAATCCAGGTGTCTAAATCCAATGTTTTCTTCATACATACATAAGCAGCGAAGTTTAAAGTTTCTGTAAATAGTGACCTTTTCCGAAGACATTCGGAATCCCTGTCACGTAAAGAAAAGAATAAATACTATGGGGTATTTAAAAAAGCTTTTTCACCCTCCTTGTTTTTGTCAGGAATGGGAGCCTGAAAAAGTTCCCGAAGTTTTATCTTCGTCGAAGCATCTATTCGGTATCTTTACGCTTCTTGTCACTTTTCAGAATTTTCGATTTATTTCTAAATAACGAAATCGAACTTTGTGATAATATTGCAGAAGAGAAAACACAGTTGAATGCTTTTGTTGTTCTCACCTTTACGCTCCTGCTATATATATATGCGTATATAGACAAAAACAAGTAGTTCCATCCAGAACTAAACCGGCTTATTTTCTCGTGCACCGACATCGATTTCCTAGCATCTCTTCTACATTATTTTAATTAGATAAGACTACAATCATGTCAAACATACTTTTTGAGCATTTAAAGCGGATTTACAAAAACACAATATGCCTCTCATATTTGACGCAATATATAACAATAAATTAATATCAATGTATTAGTAGCTTCTTTTAAGCAATGCAGTTTTTATTATTTTTTTTTTCATAAAAATGAGTCTTTATGCATTTTCCAAAAGTAAATAAATAAATAAATTTTAATTCGTTGCCAGCAATTAAAAAAATATAAATAAATCCATGTACCTTATGTATATATCGATTCTAGTTTAATTGGAAAAGCTAGAAAAAAAAATCCGTTTTTAAAATGTTTTCCTCCTCTGGTTTTGAAAATTAAAAGTTGCAAAATTACTTAGAACAGAAGATACAAGGATTTTTAAGAACGTAAAAATATTTTTAAATTCGATTAATTAAAACCGTCTGCACTAGCTAATAATTGGCTTAGAACTGAGAGACTGACGTCGATATTCGAACGGGGACTTGAATGAAAAGGGACATTTTTGAAGCTATTTGTCCTTGATGGGTTTTACAAGAATTATGATGTTATTTTAAATGTTTTACTCATTGGTTTTTGAAACTTTTTTTTTCATCATGCAGATAGTTTTACATTAGGAATTTTCAAAAACTTCTGTCCTTATTCTAACACGGAATTTAAAGCAATGTTTTTCTAATTGATTTCTCATCCAAATGTGAGTAATAAGAAGCTAATTTCCTTACTCTAATGGGGATATTGAAGGACTGTTGTCGTCAAACATAAACGGAGTTTTAAGGACTGTAGTCGATATTGTACTGAGAATTTTTGGGGATGCTTTCCTAATTCTAACTATAATTTAAAATGCCTGTGGACGCTAATTGGGAATTGTTGACTTTTTCATAATGAGTCATTTAGGTACATTTATCTTGTTTATTCAGAAGTAAAAAACAGCTCATGTACCCTTAGTTTTCTTTTCGGCAGGGATATCCGAGATAGCTCACGCAGCGTCAGATGCAATCCTGATGGTAATTTTAGGGAGGTATTTACTTTTTTACGAATATTCCTTAATGTAACGAGAATTATAGAGGAATACTGCCTAAGTTTGAATGGATATTTTTATTACATGTCATCATTTTTAGGACAGGATATTTTTTTCCCGTTTTATTTAAACCAGATGTGTAAACATGCGTCACTTGACATAACTTACGACTCAGCAAGTACACAAATTTTAAAGATAGATATAAATATATTTTTAAAATTATTTTAACAGCAAAAACTTGAACAACGATGCACAAAAAAATATGATTTCTTTATTATACGTTTTTGTAAATCATTTTATTATATATATATAATTTATTTAATATATTTTCTTTTTTGAAGATGTTTTATTTACAAATAAAAAAAATATTAGTTCGTACAATTAAAAATATTACTAGGCGGTGATGAGAAAACGGATTTATAAAATCCATCTCTTTCAATTTGTATGTACACTCCCCCAGGCAATTCAGAAAATCAGAGCAAAAACTGACGTGATAAAATGCGGACTTCACTGGTAACAGGTTATCGATCAGGGAAATGACGACGGATTCCTTACATAGCTTTGTTGGTTCTTCTTTTAAGTAAGTATACTTAAATTCTTGGGGAATGTTTACTAAGTTATACGACGAGTGAAGCATGAAAACCACATACCGCAATGTACGTTTGATTTTTTTTTTTTTTTGCTTTTTATGCTTTTTTCATGTTTAAAGTTTGAGCTGAGGTATTCCAAAAGAGGTGTCTCCAAAAGAAAACTCATAGTATAATTATCTGTAATTCTTATATAAATCTGCAAATTAAAGTTGCTGTTGTAAAAAGTATGTTTGCAAGACGCGAATTATTGTGTTACTTTGAGTTAAACAATATTGATAAAAATTAAACTGAGATAAAAAACTAAAAACGAAAAATAAATGCACAGTTGTTTTTTTTTTTTTTTTCGAAATATGTTTTTCATTCAAACTCAGAGCTCTTCTTTGAAACTCTATAGCGTTAATGAGCATTTCTACACGTATTTGTGTTACAAACAGCAGTATATTTAACTACATAGCTCAACTGAAGGCGCTCCAATTGTGTCATATCTGAAAAAAAAAAAAAAAAAAAAAAAAACTTGTTGGAGAAAATCAAGATTTTACCCAATACTGTGTTTAACTGATTTTTGTTTTTGCTTCCAATTACCAAGACGCGCCTAAAAATGAACGTCCCCTTTTTTTCTGGATGGTTTTTGTAGCTTAAATTATTTATTCCCAAACAATTTCATAGAAATCGGGTTGATAAAATAAGATTGTAAAGACGGAATATTTGATCGCAAATGTATTTTTAAAACAAGCTTAATAATAATGCTACAATTGGAAAATGTTTGCAATAAAAGTAGTACTTAGTAAGTTAATGAGATAAAAGTTAAGAAATACCGCCAGGCCCCTCATTCGGTCAATCAGGTGGCCAGAGATGGGTCAATCGACACCCTCTGAATTTTAGAAGCGTTATGTAATCATATGTTTCTGTTGTTTTTTTTTCCTTTTAAAACGCATTGAATACATACCTTTTGCCCCCCCCCCCCCCCCACCTGGAATTTTTTTTGAAATGACAGTCGTGCTCATCACTTTGCATCGATTGTGTAAAGCACCAAAACTGGAAATGAAACGGAGTTGACATCTTTTGGCCCTTAATCATGCACTCGTTAAGTTTTAATTTGCAGAGATATATGAACAAAATCATTTTCATATAAGTGTGAATTAGGCACGGAAAGAGTAAAACATTAAAAGAAAAAAATATATCATAGACTTAGAGTTGAATTATAATTCAACCGCGACGAGATGGCCGGTATCAATCAAATGAGTCCATTCCTTAAAATAGGTAGAATTTCTACCCATTCAAATTTCCCCATCAATTGTGAACCCCATTCCTCAATTTTCATCTGCGTATCACCCCTTCCTAAAAATGGACAATCCTGAAAAAAGGAGGAGTCATAGGCCATCTCTGCGAAGTTGAATTATACCAGGAGTTCATAAAAACGTAAGTAAACTTTGTCTGGTTTATTTTTCTGCAATTTTTATTCTGTGATAGTTAAGATAAATTCTTCTTGTTTGGATAAACTTCATGGCATTTAGTACTAATTAATTATCGACTTTTTAAACAGTCTAATTTGGCAAAATGCTTGGAAATCTAGTTAGAATTTGTCAACTTCAACATCAGTTTCGGAGCAAAAACCACCTTTATATGGTTGTTTGACTTGAATACTGTTAAAGTATTCTTGTTTACAATTTATTTCATTTTTTCTCCCATATCTGTTATTTTTTGTATACAAATGATTGCATTCTTATTGGAAATGTTTCGAAAAATTAAATGAATTTAAGCTGCCATTTTAAGATGCAGATTTTTTCATCATCTTTATTATGTTGGACCGAATGGAAGCAATGCCAAGAAAATACGTGTGCTCAGGGGAGCTTTCTGGCTTGTGTGCTGTGTAGTTTCCTAGTTTATAACTACAGTAATAAAACTAAAACCTCTCATTAAGTAGCTATTTTGAAAATGTGTTAGTGTTCGAATGCAGAAATTAATACTTTAACGGTCCCTTCACAACCTCTTTAAGAATCGGACTTTTATCAAACGATTTCGTTTGTCCACACTGTAAAAAATGAATGGTGTTTTTACCGTACAATACAACTAATTTTGTAGTAATTTTACAGTATAAAACTGGAAAATTGCTAATTTCACTGTAGTAAAAGGTAAAATTGCTAGTTCACAGTAATAAACTGTAAAATTGCTAGTTTTAGTTAATTACTGTGCATTTTACAGCTTTTAATTGGAACCTCTGCTACCAGCATTACGCTGTTACTTTTACGGTATAATACAGCTAATTTTAGAGTGATAAACTGTAAAATAGCTGGTTTTACAGTTTATTGTTGCGATTTACAGTTTTAAACTTAAACCTCTGCTTTCAGTATAATACTGTAAAAACAAAAATTTATTTTTTGCAGTGCAGTCCCAATCACTTCGATTAATTGCAGTTCTATTGCAGGTGCTCTTTTTTTTCGCTGTTGCTGGCACATTACAAGAATAACATAAAATACAAATAATGTACATAATGAAAGCAAAGCTATATACACTGCTCGACATTGAAAATGCAACACCAAGAAGGAGTGGTCAGAAATTCATGCAAATTTTACCGTAGACGCACGTCACTGAGTTATGCAAATGATATGAAATGCGCAGCTCTCCGACGCACGTGAAGTAAGATATAAGAGAATGAACTTGAAAAGTGGGCTATGTTCATGTTGGTTTTTCTGCCAGACTAATTATCGGAGAAATTTGGTGTTTGTATTGAAGGATACGTGTGATAAGAGGAAATGCCACGCCGTCCTCAACAAAGACACTTCCAGCATATAGACGACTTTACAAGGGGTATGGTGATCAGACTGAGAAGAGGAGGTTGATCCATACGTCAAATTGCAGATGATACCCACATGGATGCAAGCACTGTGCATCGGCTGTGTCGGAGATGGTTGGTAAGAGGAAATGTAGCCACATTGAGGGGTGCAGGTGCAGCCAGAGTGACGTCAGACCGCTTGGATCGACGGATTCACCGACAAGCTGTGGCGGACCCGCAAGTCACTTGTACGTCGATTCTGCAGCACGTGCAAGGTACCCTGGATGTTCCTGTGTCGACCAGAACCATTTCCCGTCGACTGGTTGCACGTGGCCTGCAATCACGGCGCTCGCTAAGAAGACTGCCATTGACCTCACAGCACAGACTCCAACGGACCAGAGCGACGTGGATGGCAGAATGGCAAACCGTAGTGTCCTCAGATGAATCCCGCTTCTGTTTGTCCAACGATAGTCATCGCATACGTGTGTGGCGTCGACATGGAGAAAGATCGAATCCGGCAGTAACTGTGGAGAGCCCCACAGCGCGACAACGTGGCATAATGATTTGGGGCGCTATTGCATACAATTCCGTATCACCTCTAGTTCGTATTCGGGGCACTATGACGGCCCAACAATATGTAGATAATGTACTGCTGCCGGTGGCAATCCCCTACCTTCAGGGTCTGCCAAATGCAATTTTTCAACAGGATAACGCCGGCCTCACAGTGCTCGAATCAGCCAACATGCTCTACGAGGTATACAGATGTTTTCCTGGCCACCATACTCTCCTGACTTGTCACCAATCGAACATGTGTGGGACGTGATTGGACGCCGTTTGCAGAACCTGTCACTGCCTCGTTCACAGGACGAACTGTGGCAAATGGTTGAAAGGGAATGGAGTGCCATCCCTCAGGACACCATTCGCAGGCTTATTAACTCCATGCCTAGACGTGTTTCTTCATGCATCGCTGTCCGCGGTGATCCTACTTCTTACTGAGCCGACGCCGTCCTAGCTCTAAATTTTGCTTATTTATTTTGAAATAAATATTACTTATTGTTCCATGCTGTCTCTGTCTTCTTACCAAATTTCATCAATTTCTGACCACTCCTTCTTGGTGTTGCATTTTCAATGTCGAGCAGTGTACAAAGAAAAAAATGCTTTACTAAAAAAGTGTAGCTTCAGTAAAAGACCGAGAGAGAGAGAGAAAAACAGAAGAAGGACGTAATGTTTCCTCAGTTTCATTAACACAAATGGTTTATCTAGAAATACTTATAAAGTAATACGATAGGAGATCCCCAAGTAGCATCAACTCATCGGATTTTGCTCGGCCGATCATCGAACTCCTCGTAAACTGATCCCGTAAAGCACGATGACATCGTTCCGATCAGTATCGAGCACGGTTTTTGATGAGATACTTTTCATCGGAAAGCGATATCCTTCCGATCAACATTCGCGATGTAAATAAGCCGAGCATCCAAAATTGATCCTAAATTCATCGGCACGGGACTGCACTGCTCATAAATTGCTCCAAATCTCATCGTATTTCGAGCAAAACTCATCGGACTTTGCTGCTGGGATTCTGTTTGGCCGATGAGACATATTGAAGTAATTCCCGATGAGAACTCATCGAATCCGATCATCAGCCGATGAGAATTTCATCGGGTTTAGATGAATGGCCGATCATCGGCCGATGAGATTATGCTGCTAGGGTTAGTACCGAATTTATCACAAAAAATTTTAGTGCGTAGGAGGAATTAGATTTTATTTTTGAAGTTAATTGTTAATTAAACGAATCGATTTTATCAAATTACATAATTCATTTTGCATCATTAGTTCAGTTAATTTAACGATTTTTCAATAATTAAATTAAGTCATTTCTGCTTATTCAGAATTATATTTCTCGTGTTATCTTTTTGATTTTGTGTAAGTGGTATTGATTCAACTCGGAGAAAAATACATAAAATGATATTCAATTCCACGATATAGCTCATAATCGAAAATCGATACTAACGCTTACCTCATTTTTCAGGAATCTTTTTTGATTACAGATATTGACGGAGCATGCTTAAAATGCCATCATACGGAATGATGATGTAGTCCGTTTCGCGAATTTTAAGCAGCAGTGCGACAAAATCGATATTAATCAACTACGGCAATATTTTGTTTCTTATTAATATTTGGTATTTTTTCTTAGCGATTTTTTTTTGCTATTTCTAATCGAATCTTAGAGATATGTAAAATAACGGAATTTTGCTCATTTAAAAGAAAACATCCAGTTATTTTCCATGTTATTGATTTTTAACCTCCTTTGATTATTGCCTTGTGATAATTAATATTCCAGTTAGTATACTGTTTCAGAACTATGCAATTTTCTTCAGTAATTTAAACGCCATGCATAATTATTGGTAATTTATTAACATTTGAATGCGTGAATAATAAGAATTTTGTGCAGTTTGACTGGATAATAAATGTTTATTTTCTTTAGCAGAACCAATCACGTTACATTATTTTTCCACTTTAAATGATTTATATAAAGTTTTAATTATAAGATGAAAGTTTACTGTAATACATTAAATCAATAATCAAGTACATTTCAAACAATAACAGACATTTAAGTTTGGAATTTATGATGCATTTAATTAAAATGTATTAATACTTAGGATTGCATTTTCTGCATACCAACGCTTCCCCTAAATTCCCCTTTTTTTTTATTCGTGAACAGTTAAATAGTCTACCAGGAAGAATACGGTGAAATGCGCGATATGATAAAAGTAAAAAGAATATTTTAGAATATAATTGAAATGAACAAAAGAAGTAGAAAGTTTTCATTACTATTATAATAAGATGAAAATTCCGCTTCCACACGAAAAAAAAAAGAACTTAATTATATGAACAATAACAAAATTATTTTTTAAAAAGAAAAAATATTTTAGAATTTCACCTTATCTCAAGGTGCGAGGTAATTTTGTAACAAATGTCACAGCTATAAGTGCTAAGAGACTTTTAAGAGGAGCAAAATTTTCCCACGTAGCGTTTGTGCTTAGCTTAGGAATTTCTCTAAATTAGAAACCATTTTATCTCCTGGTCTAACTAATTAGGAAAAACAGGAACACATTTGAAGTTGTGCAGAAAAAAATACCTTTAAAAGTACACGGAAACCCCCAGGCTTCCATCCCAAATTAATACCTATAGGGTGATGGATGAAATACTGTATCACCCACTGGTCTGGTTCGAAAAAAGGGCTCTCGTTAAGATCCCATGGAGTGTACTACATTGCAATGAAAATAAGTAAACCAACACTTGTTTTCAGCTCAACATGTCCTTTCCAATCTAAACACGTGATTGATATAGTTCAAAATGTTGCATTTCTGTATTTAGTCTAATGGTGAAAAATAGTAAAAATAAATGATTTTTTTTAAAGTTTATTACCAGTACACTCTATATGTTTTATAGAGTTACATTTTCTCGCAAGCACATTATAGTGCAATAAGATTGCGCTTATCAAATTGAACTTGTAGAAATGGACAAACACATAGAACGACACGCTGTACTGGTGACATTTTAATATCATGTTTCTTACTAAATGATTTTTCTCGTGAGTAAAAGACATTACAACGTCAATTGGAAATCCACAGATTAAATGTTCACGGTGTCTTTTCCCAACCTGCATCGTCTATGACAGTGGCGAAGCATTTTAAAAGGGCTGTGTTGCTAATAGGGGGTCTTATTTTTTTTGTGTAATATGATTATTTTATTTAGTCTATACTAAGGGTAGATTGTGGCTTGAAGCATCATTTACTGCCACATTGCATTATGTGTTGAGTAGGTAGGCTTAACTGGGTAGATTTTTACTAATTTTCTGGATAAATGTGTGGGACTGATGGTCAAACAATTTCATTAAATACCGTTTCTAACTAAACCTATATGTACATTATTTATACCTAGCATCATCTTATTTTAGTTTCTGCCGAAGTCTGGTGTAGTGGTTGAGACGCTTTCCTTCCACGTTCAAAGGGGCAAGATCAAACCTGGATCCTTTGGTGGATTTTCAAGACGCAGGGAATCGACAGCGTCCATGTCGTACGATTATGCGGCTTGTACTAGATTCCTCGAGTACTCGTTTTGCATGGAGTATCTCTTGCAAAAATTAAATTCCTTGTTCAGTTAAGCATTGAATAGAGCCCAATTCTGGTGGCAATAGACTTTGCTGATATTGGTGCCACATGAAAGAACGATTTCCGGTCTCGGGAAATGCACTAGGTCTGCAAATGGCTAGTAGCCAATTCCCAGTTTTGTTTGAAACAAAGTGTTTGTGTTTCTAATTTTATCATGTACATAGTGGCTAGAAACACTGAGAAAAAATAATTTTTAAAAAATCACCCGAAACATAACTGACATAACTTATACGTAGAACACATCTAGAAGGTCATTGTACAATTTTTGAAAAAGAACACTTGAACCAACCCCTTAGTTTTATTCAAAAAGATTGTTTAATACCTGCAGAAAAGCAGCTTAATTAATCATACGAAACTTTTAACGATTCAAAAAAAGTGCTCAAAAACTTATTCCTAATGTAAAAATCCGAATGATGTTTATTTTAAAATCCAACACCTTTGCTACCTGCTCATTACTAAATATTTAATTAGGAATTCACAGATTAATGCTTTTAAGTAGCATCAAATTTTTCACTTAAAATCTTGAAACATTAACGGGAGAAAGAGAGAGAAAATATAGCAATAAAAAGATTAAAAGGTACCAAGGAAATATCAGAAAAAAAATTAAATCTAAGAATAAACTTCTTTTCGTGGAGGTGGTAACTTTAGAGACATAAAAAATTAGCCTTTAAGACGGAGTTGAAAAAAGGAAAAGAAAAATAAACCAGGCGGAAAAAAATGTGAGTTAAACTATTATGAGTTGTGTTGCTGCCACGGTAGAAAAAAGTCTTGTGTATATTGGAAAGAATCTTTAGATGTGCGCTGAAAAAACAACTTGGAGTGAGGAATAAAAAAATGGATTGAAGAAATAATCTTGTGGATCAAAAACGTACTTGCTGACGCACTTCGCAGTCGCAGATATATTTTTTAAAGCGTGAAATACCCTTGACTGAAAAAAGTGTTTTTCTTGATGGATAAACACCTAAGCTTCAAAAATGTCTCCAATATTCATTAAAAAAAATCTTGCGTTTGTATATAAACTGCTAAGATTATTTTTACGCAGTGTTTTTGCTACTAAAATGAAAATACTTAATTAGCAAATTGGTTTATTTTCACTAAGCTTGATCAAAAATGTCACTAATCAAAATCAGAGCAAAAATCCGAATGATACGTAAGTACGCTGAATGAATTCTTGGTTGAAGTTAGTTACTAATCTTTTGTTTTCAATGTCCGCTTTGCCCAACTGATAACACAATTTCTTTTTAAAATAAATGAGTATAATATATTTGCACAATTAATGTTGGTGGCTTATGCAGTAGTCAGCAAAGTTCTTTGCACGAAGTAAAAACGTAGGGTGAGTTCTGGTAAGTGCGTCTACGGGGTAAGTGCGTCCACTGGGAATTATATGAATACTGTCCTGAAATGGCTTCTGCAACACATCGACTACGTTAGATGACTGTCTAATGATAATTTCAATAGGTAGAATTCAGGCCTGGATTAAATAGACGAAACACAATCAGAGACAACTTAAATGTCTTCAAAAGAACTCTAAAGTAAAGATTGAGAAGGTTTTGTTTCAGTTTCTCTTGTAGTCGTACCAAGCAATTGTAGTCAGCAAATACAAGTTGTTTCGTTTGAGTAATAGCTAATAACATACATGGGGTATTTTGATCAAATACTCTAATTAAAATTTGTTTATATGACGGTACGCACTTTCCCTTTCTTTAAAGTGAGGTGGGGGTAAGTGCGTACCATTATGATGGGGCAAGTGCGTACCACTATCGTGAGGCATATAGGTACTATTATGCGGAACAAGTGCGTATCATTATGATGAGGCAAGTGTGTACCATTACGTGGAAAATCCGACTCTCGTAATTCACCTTTAATTTCACGTATAACTCTCTTATAAGCAGATTATAAATCCGACGTCATTTCCATCAAGTATTTCTATTTACATTGAATGAGGCATAAGATTTCAGTTTTATTCATTACCT